>JAUELF010002215.1:0-18342 GCA_031471495.1 Clinocardium nuttallii
TTCTCCTTGTGACATTGACAGCAAGTCCGGGCAAGTACTCTACCGACTGAGCTAACCGGGCCGCTTACATGTAGTCCCTCCAACTATTTAGACGTTCAGACTGTGACACCCCCAGTTAACTGGAAATTTTTACTCGAATTTCGGAATTCCAGTCCCAGTGATGTCATAAATTGCACTGCACGCGCTATTAGACTGACCAAGCAGTGATGTCAGGTCCCCACCTTGGACGACCAATGTCACAAGGAGTGAAAAACATGAAGCCAGTCCGGGGTTCGAACCCAGGACCTCTCGCTTTCAGGGCAAATGCTATACCGACTGAGCTAACCGGGCCGCTTACATGTAGTCCCTCCAAGTGTGTACACGTTCTGACTGTGACATATGCATTGGTAATAGGCTTAATTTAAAAAGTCAAATTTTGTAATAATCGGCTATGTTAGAGTAGTAGAAAAATACTTGATTTTTAGGAAGGAAAATATCTCAAATAAATAGAACATCTCCTTTCCTTAATCAAGTCTTCTATAAACAGAGCTTATATACGACCACCCATTCCAATATTTTCTCGAACATTGTTGTTAATGGAAAATATATTTATACTATTTAATTTCTTCTTTTTCAATTTCTTTTTCAGAAATTACATCAATTTATTATTTGTAAAGCTATTAAATGTTTGTTCCACAAAATGCAAATCAGAAACAATATTTATTTGTAAGTAAAGGCATGAGGCCGATTATACAACATACAACATTTTCTTCTTGAAAGTGATGTTTTATAGAAGATGGCAATATATACATGTACAAGTGGGTACATCATTCTCACAATGATGGAGATTACGATTACAGGAATGTTTTGTCGACCATTTTCATATATTTTGAAACGAAAATAGCCACTTCTTTCAGTGTCAAAACATTGTTAATTTTTAACAAGAAATAAAAAACCTCGCGCTCTCTGTTACCAGTGTACCAGTTAAACGGGAACTTATTTCTTTCTTCTTTGAATCTTGGACAAATGTAAACTACGTGATACTCGTCTTCTACAATTATAACATCTTTTGTCATTTAACAGTAAAAGCATATACGATTCTCTCTGCTTATGTTATGATGACGACCCAATTCAATTAAGTTTATGACTTTAGAGCATCTAAATCTACCGAGAGCTTTTCTTTACTGGAACGATAATTCCATATTCAAATATGTTTCGGGATTAGGTAGGGATTTAACATATCTGTACATAGATCATATATATAAATGCTAAATATAAGTGGCGAACATAAGTCCCTCTGAATTGTTCCAATATTGCTAGAAAATGACTCAGAGATGAGATTACGGTCAATGTTTACTTGCGCCCTTGTTTTACTATACTTAGATACAAGTACATGTAATATTTTTCCAGTTAATCCCTTACCTACTAAGGACGAAAAGGGATTGGAGTGATTTACAGAACAAATGCCTTTTGGAAGTCTACATATAATACGTAGAAGCGACTCCCAGGCCGAGAGGTATTGGAATAATACTCTGTCAACTGTAAAAAAACAGCTCTAAATCCAGCTTAAGCTGTATCTATTATATTAAGTTCATGGGCCCAACGGGTCAGCCTATCCGTTTACATACGACAAAAACCAGTGTACTTATTATAAAGAAGCACACTATCCCTATATGTAGATGGGTCATATTTTTCACCGGATGTATACAATGGAATGATAACACTTTCAGTCCACATTTCTGGAAAATTACCAGTATTATTAAATGAAACTTTAAGAAATGGCAATATTTCAAAACATGTTTTCTTATAGAATTCTGCCCTCATTCCGTCCTTTTCATGTGCCTTTCCCTTTTTCAATTTTGATATACTTATAATTATGTCCTCATCTGAAAAGGGAGAATTTAATTGATAATCAACTGCTGTGTTATTCAATTGGGAACTATTAATAGTTATGTCCTGTATATGTTGTTGGTTGTCTTTGAAAAATAGTCTACTAAAATATTTGACCCATTATCAACTGCTAATATGATTTCTATCTTCGATTTAATATTTTTGCTTATTCATCAAATACCAAAATTGGTTGGGTTCTTTCCACTATCCAAAGTAACTATCTATTTTTACACTGATATGCATTTTTCTTACTTCGACAGTTTGTATACAACAAAGTCTGACTCACGATTAGACCATCTTAATCTTCTCAACAATGAATATTTCCACTGTCTAGCCAAGGAGCATTCTGTGTCCCACCACTGGGGTTTGGAACAGTTTTCCGTTTTGTGATGCTTTTTACTTTTCAAGCCACATGTTATTGCAGTACTCTGATACACGTCAAATATTGACTGAATACCAGAATGTGCACTTATCAAAATGTTTTGTAAAATATTTTCTGAAACCTTAGTTAGTTTACTATTGAAAACTTGATAATATGTATCATCCTTACTATCATTTCATTTACAGCTTTGTATAGCTGTTTATTTCCGCATTAAGGCGATGAGGAATTATTTGAACAATTGAATTTTAATTGTACATATAGAGGAAAATGGTCGGAACAATCAACTTCTTCAATATTAAAGTACGACACTAGGGGAAATAACTCACTCGAGACAATATGATAATCAACTACACTGTGACTATCGTTCGATAAATATGTATAATTACCATCTGTATCATTAAAAAACCTGCCATTAAGAAAATGAACAGTATGAGTGCAACATAGTGCCGTAAAGGATTTACCAAAACAATTGTATATCTCGTTATCTGTTACATGGCATGTCAAACAGATCAGATTCATAATTACTGATATCCGAGTTTTATAAATAGTCAAGTTCGTCAAACAGAATAACATCTGTTAAATCATTAGTTCTTGCTTTGAAGTCACCAGTTAGTAAAATATGACAGTCTGGGAAATTCATGCGTTAGTGGGAAATATTGTGATCTAACTGTACGATGCCGTTATTGCTAATACTATTTGTATAAACTTATGAATACACCGGAGAGACATAAGCAATATATAAAATGATGTAATGTATACCATAAATGGAACTACATTCCAACAGGAATACTAAACAATCATTGAAATCGTAACACATTTTCTTAACAAAGCCAGATTAAAATAGTTCATAAAAACACTTACTTCCCCGTCTTTACGAATTGAATGGGGTTTACGAGTTCTTAAACAATCACAATGCTTATATGAGGGAAACTATACATCAAATTCTCCTACATAATCTTGCCAAGCTTCAACCAAACCAATGATATCTAATTTATAAATATATACGTATTAAAATTTAAGTCACCATCGTAATTTTTTAAACCACAAATATTCCAATTGAAATGTTTATAGACAGTCTCAATCACAGCTACAGGGCCGTGGCCTTGGCCTCCTATTCTGCCTCACATGTAGATGACGAAAATTTGTATTGTTGCACAATTCGAAAGTGTTTTCATAATGTGTTGTAGCATATACACTTATGACATGACAAGTGATTTCATATAAGACAATGCTTGAAGGTCAAACGTTGTATTACAACACCCATGCGATAACAGGTAAAGCTGGGAACGATTTACAAACGCTTGATGTAGTTGGATACATAAAGAATGTAACATGAATATGCTGTTGATTTTCCAATCATATTTTCAATTCTTGAAATATCGTTTCAAATGTGAATATATATAATACTGATAGACAAGTTAAAATATGCTGATGTTACTTTCATCACATGTGTTTAGTTGTACAGAATATCTCAAACCAAGTATGTAGCAGTAAGCCCATTGGATCGTTTCAAATATGTTAAAATGATCAGTTTATCTCCAACTACATATTTCTAAATATGACATTATGTCGAAGGCGTGATATGTCAATTGTTAATTTAAAAATAACAACATTTAGTCAATATAAATTTAAAAAAGCAAGGATAATAGTACTTGTGATATAAAAACTATTGTTTCATTGTTTTCATAATTTGGTTACAAAGCTACAGTGACTTATCATGAAAATTTATTTATTTTGAATAATTGTAGCCTGAAACCAACAAGGCTGAAACAGAACATAAAATGGCGTTTCAATCAAATAGTGTGTAATATGATCACATTTGTTTGAAGCTTAGTTCATTTGGTTAAGTGTATCCCCCTTTCTTTGTGTATTTTCTTTTAATTTCATTATTCCAAACAGGAATGAACTGCAACGAAAATCCGATATTTTAATAATACACATGCCACAATTAAGCCCGTAATGTCTCCTACAATGACGAAGTCATTTAAGAACTCTGTTTAAATCTCTCAGTCGGAAATCTCAAATAATGCATGTCAGTTTGAAGGAAGTTTGGACCGCTAGGACTGAAAACAGTCGATTTTACTGCAGACATCTCCGTCGATTACATGTTACAAAAGTATGCCTACTTACCAAACCATAAGAAGATGGATGTAGGTTGTTTCTATTGAAGTATTTCAACATAATATTTCTCTAGTTGTTATTATGTGGAAAAGAGTGGATACGTAGGCTTAAAGCACGAACATGTTTCAATGTTTCCGTACAATACATTTTGAATGACGTGCGCCTAGATCACCTAGCTGAGTAAGGTACATTCAAAAGTTATATTCGGACGAAGAATTGTTATCGTCTTTTATATAAGAAACGGGAAAGAATATTTCATAATCAGTACCATTTGATGTTTAACGATTTCCTTAAAGTGTCGCGGGCTGTCAATCCAGGTGTTGTGAGTTATAATAATAATAATAATATAGGTTTGACAAAATTCCCTGTGACAATCGTCATTCGTTGTGTATCAATAGGTTAACAGTATATGTATAAGCAGCCAATTGCTTGGAACGTAGTGGTGTGAGAGAACCAGGAAACAAATAAGTAGGTGAACTTGCCGTCATGATATGGCTGAACACATGTCAATCAATCAAATAACTTTAATAGCCAGGTATTTGGCGATACTCATTATTAATAGACTTCTATGAGGCTTGAAGACTAGATGGTCTGATACACATATCTGAGATGCATTGTGATCTTTTTGGTCGCAAAATCCCAACGGAAAGTGTTTGTGTTGTGATACATGTTATTACGTGTCCAAAAGTAAGCAAGTGAAGGATGGATATGCAATGTTACAGGTTCAGGCTGGATGCAATGATAATGGGAGGTCATCAAACAGGTATATGCTAGTTGTTTCAAATGGGTTACTATGTCGAGTTCACTAGATACAAAAGATAAAGGAAATCGTCTGACATATTTGACAAGCACTCAATTAAACACATATTGGCCTATCGGTTATTTCTGGTAAAAGTTATGTTAGATACATATACAAGTGTTCTTTCCGTGTACACAGATATTAATAAAGAGTGTCTAATTAGACTATAGAAATCTTTATAACTTACTATTGCCGTATCGACTGTGTAGGCAAGATACCACAGCTCACAGTTTCAAAGTTAACTGGAACGTCTTTTATCTACAATACATCAAGTGCGTCGAATTACGTTTAATCAGATGTCAATAAACTTTGCAGTTTTATCTTTAAGCTTAGTCATGTGTCTCTTCCCTGACCCTCATTTATGTGTGTTGCAGAAATCTCAAAAACTATTTGAGTTACAATCATGCATATTGTTGTGATTTAATTGTATACCTGAATTTCTGTTAAAGTATAAGCGTAAAGATTATGAAATTTTACAGGAATGTTTGTTAACATGTCATATAATGGAACTGATGTTAAGTGCTCGTTATATCGAAGTGTTTAAAGAACTATACCAAGTTTCTCAATGTCTGCAATTATACATAGCGTTTTTTTAGAAAGGTTTATGGCCTTTGACTAAGTTAAGAAGAGCTTGAAGAGTACACTCTTTGTGGCGCCATTTCAGTTAAGTATTTTTATTATATCTATCAGACTTAAAATGAATGTTTTACAACCAGTGGAAATGTACACCTGACATTTTATTGTTACCGATGTTCAGAAAAGGTATTTACCTTGATTAGTTAGATTGATCTTATACAATGTGTACATCTATTAAACAGTTAGAATAATAGTCATTACACTTCGTAGGGTTATGAGAAGTTGGCGCATGTCATACATGTCTCCAGAAGTGTTTAAGTAAATAAAGATTAGGAAACTAACATGAACAGTTTTTATTTTGCGCAGTCTAGTTTTAGCTGAGCTACGTTTTAACAGACAGTGTAGAGAGCTTGTGAAAGTATGCATCCGGATTTTCATATTCTCAATTTCCCTTTTAGTATGGCCCGTGTAATTTATAGAATCAGCTGAAACATTTGTATCTCATGTCCCTCAAAAAGCAATTGAGTAACACCTATGCATCTGTACATGGAGTTTGCAAGCATGTGTGAAGTTGTTTACCAGGGTCGTTTAATCACTATGGTAAGATTTGTCTTGGACATGTATTGGGCACAGACTGAAAATAGGGCCGTTTTATCGAGAGAGATTTCGTTCGTTACACGTTCCAGTGTGAATACCCCTACCTTCGATAGAATACGCATAAGGACAGTTGAGAAGTGTTTGCCTCATAAACAGGAAAAATGTGTTAGCATGTAACAGTATGCATGTGTGATTGATAGTTAACCGATTTACGGTAAAGCTATGTAATGGTCTTTGAGTTTGTGTGATTCAAGTTTAAATGGCGTAGACAAGTTTTAATTTATAATACAAATAGACATGTTTTAAAGCTTAGGGGAATTAAAGCCAGCGAATTAAGGTGTGCAGCAGGACGTTTGTATAAGGTGAAGTCAATTTCAGTTAAGACTTATCTTTTCCTTACAAAACAAGCTTTAAGTGATCACACTCGATTATACATATAGTTAACTCGTCATACTGAGTCATTAAGGGGGGGGAAAGCTCAATGTCAGAACTCGTTTAATATGGTATTTGAAGCTTGAAACTTGTAGTACATCAAGAAGGTTATTCTGCGCATGACAGTCCAACTGTTCCCTCTTAAAACAACTATTATAAGTTTACTTTTAAAATGGCGAACTCATCTGAAATTGACATGTCTTTGGCATGCGAACTGTTTAAAACTAGCGAGTTGTATGAGTTCTAGAGATATCTATGAACATGTACTGATCTGTCGATTCAAAACCTTTTGTTCTTAAAGACGTTAACAGAAAGCAACATGTCAGCGTTTTTAAAATAAGTTATTGCTTATTCTATTATGTTCTATATAAAAAGTCAAATGGGCAGTGAAAAATCCCAGTAGTGATGTTTGGAGAGTAGCGGGTATTCAACGATGCCCTTTGTCCATACTGTTTTATGTTAAATAAGGCTCGTGAAAACCAACGAAAATCAAACACACCTACGAGCTGAGGCGATTTTATCCTTATAAGTTTAAGGTTAACACTTTCAAACTCATATTGTGCAAAAGTGCTGGCCGGTTTTGAAAATAATTTGATTCAAATGTTCTTTTAGTAGGCATCTTCAAAGACTGCCAACATTATTCTGGTCCTTACATATATGGCCATACGAGGGCGGGCCTCGAATTTCTTATATGGATATAGTAGGGTTATTGAACTTCAGTTAAGTTCCATTTAAACGGCTGTCTGATATTGGATCATCATTTTCCTCTTGTTTTGACTTCATGTCAGTAATTGTTATCACATTGTGTCCGTCATATTTAACGATATTTAGTCCCACCAGTGCCTTCATCAACCGTATTATGAGTTATATCGCAACGGCCAGTTAATTTAATCAAGTGCTCTATTTTTCCAACTCGCACTTGTAGTAGTTCACTCTCATAATATTCTTCCAATGTAACTTTATGCCTTCTCAATATCCCTGGTGCAACATGCTTTTCGTTACGAACAGCAGTCAGTACGGAACCATTGACTTAAAAGCAATATCCTCTGAATAATCATACATGCAGATATATTGTCATTTATAGTATAACCGATCAACTTGCACATCTAGAAAGCCAGGTGATTGGTCGAAACGGTTCGTATTCTTGTACGTTTCGACTTTACACAGGGAACACTGGGAATACAGGGAAGATCCTGAACGTAGGATTTCGACACCCGGCCAATATCATATGAACGTAATAAACAGGAACAGCAGTAAACATTCGAAGGATGAATATGCATCTTAAAAGTAAGAGCTTCATACATGCTAGTCGTTGTCAAATGTCTTGGAAATAGATTCTGGTATAGTTTATCGATTAACATACATGAACAGTGTAACAAGAAGTACACAATTAGACAAAATAAAACAAGTAAAACTTACAATCATTTATCCTGTTATCATATCTTCCGTATTCTCAATTTTAGTTTTACATCTTTAACATGGTGACAACAAAATAAAATGAAGACCGAGTGTTTATATATAACTGATGATAGCTTAAAGTGTCAAAGTCGGGTAGTCAACACAGATTAAAACGTCCTAAATCTACTATAACAGATGACCTTCTTCATATAGGTTATCAGATGTCATCCATTATGTCTTTTCCCTCTCCCTTATACATTTGTTTGGGCCTAATACGGTGTTAAGCAAATTTAATGAATCTTTGTGAACGTGAATGTGATATCCGCCATATTCGTAATCAAACCGGAAATGTTATTAATTTTGAGTGCCTCCATACCTTTATTCAGGACTTCTTTCTGAGCATGTACTCCATATGTCATGCGTATTCCACAAACAGCACGATTCTTCCACAAATGTACTTGCCTACTGGCGACACTTCGCCATTCCTTGTAGATTCAGAACGTCAAATTCACACCTGTGTCGATATTTATTTCACAAATTATATCGCATAATACACACTCGTAGTAAATTATCAAAGAAATGTACAAACAGTACAAAATAAAGAGGCAAAACGGTTTTTAAACTTTAGTTTGATTCTTCCAATTATTATTATGATTTTGCAAAACAAATTAAATCAGATTTGACATATGTGTTGTATTACTTGACAGCCGTTATTAAAATGTGAAATTGTTCCGCCTGATTTGAAAAACTTTCAGGAATACAATTGCAAGATCTCGATTGTTGGAAATCATTATGATGTAACGTGTCGGGCCAAAGACGCAGAAGATCCCGTCAGTGAAAAGTATACTCGACCCCGAAGGGGTCCACTGTGTATTATATATGTAACCCTAAACTCCATCACATCAAACAGGCAATGTTATTTGCATCTCATATTCACGTTTATCGAACGTTTTCGTTACACTAATTCCCCCCTCCGAGAAGACTCGTCCTTGTCTGGGAAACGCGTTGGCCAGACAACTCCGGTCTGGCAGTTGTCTTCATCCCACCGCTGTCACCCGCTGTAACGTGTCGGGCCAAAGACGCAGAATATTCCGTCAGTGAAAAGTATACTCGACCATAAAGCACTCTGTCTTATATATCTAACCCTTAACGCCATCACCTCGAACAGGTAGTGTACATTTGCATTATCATATTCAACGTTAACCGAACGTTTTCGTTACAATGGTACATACTTTTGAACAAGGTGTGGGAAATTAATGGATTATAATTTCGTATTGAGTCAGTTCTACCTTTTCCTCGAGGTTGTTTTCTAACATCGTCTATATCCGAGTAAATAACAACCCTTGACTACTTACTCTTTTGACGAATGTGCTGTAAACACATCTTGAGGTACACCGAGGGAAAAGGGGACGTGCTAAAAATGAATAATCTCTTGTTGACTCATTGTTTTCAACTCTTTTTAATTAATCATATTTTTAGAGATTTTCACTAATTTTCATTTGTTTAAGAGATGTTTTTCAAATCGTCTGCTGCTGATCTGTTTATGTGAAAAAGTGTTAGTTAACATTATCTATTGTTTTGGCTCAAATAGATAAACACAACAATCGTACAAATAGACAGACATACTTTGGATGAGTATCGGCGAGGTAAAACAGACCTACGAACATTTGAAAATAGTGTTTATTAAGATCCGCATGTGTACCAATCTTGATCTACGATAACAATTCACAGGAGTGTAGAAATTTATAATGTGTTTTAATGAAAAGAGGTGGAGATATTGTGAGCAATTACTTTTTTGTCATACTGTTTGAACTGGTCGACTGCTGAGAATGCGTCATCACGCTTGTGAGATAGAAGGGGCTTGGCTATCAAATTGTCAAACGTTTGGTGGTCTGTTTGTTATATTGGTTGCCAAGCGTCAACAGGTGTTTACATGTGTCATATATAATCAATATTTGAATGACGTTGGTGAAACTATACAGCAATGTCTGTCAGTACATAAAGTTGTGCAAATGGAGTTTTGTTTTCTTGTCGAAGTTGTTAAATACGGCTAGAGTCACATCGAGGCTTGATCCGAAACGGAGCACAACGTAAGAAATATATTGGGATGACTATGTGTGAAATAGAATCGCACAGAAATCGTCACCCGGGACAAGCCGAGAACTAACAAGGCACCACAAAAGGTCGGTGTAATGACGGATTTGAAGCTGGTACCACATCAGGACATGACGGATCGCAAACGATTAACACGATGCAGCTACGGATCTTCCTGGAGCAAAACACGGTTGCCATACGGACCGTTCCGCGCCATCTTGCTTTGAGAAATCCTCCCGGACGATCCAGAAGAAATACTGAAGACCGTTACCGATTACCAAGGCAATGTTAAACGGTTTCAAAACGGTTTACAACATTTTACACCATTACCGATCATGCCGGACTGCTCCAGATCTGACCCCGGATCGGCCAAATTACAATACAGTCCGCGAGGTCCGTGGGACTGGAATTGAACGGTAATGGCTACTAGTAGGAATAAGTGTTAACTTTTCAAATTGTGCAAATCGTTTTAACTACCTCCAGAACCCGAATCTAACAAATTCCAAATACCTACATGTATGACTTTTTTCTATATTTCAATAATATATATAAATCCAACAATAGATGTGCCTAAATATAAAGAAACCACGAATAGGCCCACGAATTATAATCTTTCAAAACTGTGTTTATGCGACTGATATGATACACAGTAAAATATGATAACGATGTTGGTTTGCTTTGCATAATAGTATCATAATTATGATACACAGGGAAAATAAAAATAAATGTAGTCTATACGTATTAATTTATATGGCAATACAATTAACCCATTGTATCTGCTTGCCATCAAAATAGAAACAAAAGTGTTTGATTTCAGATAAACAGGGTTAAAGTTATTGTGAAGAGAAAATATTTATACAACTGAGACATTTCTGGTTTTTTTTTACTATTTTTCACTTAAAGTTTATGGACATATAATGAGCAAACCTATACCTAGATATCAGTATACAGTAGTCACTAACGGTGTATGTGCGCATTAAACAATTATTATAGCATGCACCTAGTTTTTTGACAATGTAGAACTATTCCGCCTACTAAAATAACACGATTTGTACGTACATGGTTGACAACATGACATCAGCCTATATATTCAAGAGGACTTCAGTGGTTTCGTCTATATAAGCAGCAAGTCATTCATTCGTTATAGATGATACACTTGTATCAATCAACATTATACTGCATATTTGTCGAGTCCGTTTTAGGCAGCAACGATATGAGACAATGTACAGGTGACCTGTTTAGACTTCTAGTAAGCTGTTTCGTTGGCGTAAAGTATACTGAGACAATTTGCCGATTTGGTGGAGACAGTATGCTGCCAACTTGACTGCATCAACACTAATCAGTTTTTGCGATAACACATCTTTTGATCGTTACGTTTGATGAGCTCGACACGAATTGGACACATTGGATGTAAACAAATCTATCATTCACAGCCGATTGAAGCCGTCGGAAAATTATACCGTTTGACAATAAAGTACCTGTACCGCTATCAATACTTTGACCTTGTGATCACGTGCATTCATGAAATGGTCGACCATCAGAGCTTCTGCTTTCACTATTGCTTTCATGATCTTCTCCTCTAGAGTATTCAGGGCAAACACTATGTTCATGAGGCCTTCAGCGTCATCCTGGATATGTATTTGGCGATAAAGAGAGCACACGGCGCTTACAAACCATCCGGACGCTGACAATTGTGGTCAAGAGCCAGTTACATACACTTACAGATATAAACGTAACAGGAATGTTTGTCAGCATGTGTATTGAACATGTGTAGATTTATTCCAGGTAAGTTATAATATATCTGAACAGTTTGTTTCAACTTCGAAAGTGTTATAATGAAACTGGTTGAAACATTTATAAATGAAAAACGGATCTTGACATAATTGTACCAGTGTTTATTGTACATATTGTATCCTTGTTATTTGATATTGACATCTTCACTTTGTGTTCTACCTTACAAATAAGTTGAGTCTCAAAAAGTGTATTACAAAACGGATTATTGCTACTGATGTATGTTTTCTATACGTGTACACATTATACGATAAGGCTTGCGTACATAATGTTCCGATCAATTTAATTTAAACAAATGAAATCTCTGTCAATTTGAATCACTTTATTGAAATATCGTTTGCTATGATGCTATCACCGCAATCTTGAACGCCAAAGAGCGAAACCATTTCCGCCATTTTCATAGTCTTTTGAATGACCTGACTTGGTATTTAAACTAATCAGCCGCTCCAGAGATTGATGAATTAACCACTGTGTCATGGACACGTTCACAATAGACAATACAATTGTTGTTTTAATTAAAGATCCTTTTGCTTAAAAATGTAAAGGGTTAGCTAAATCTCATTGTCACTCTACATTGAAAGGATTGTAATGTATACGGAACAAAGATACCAATGGAACAATTAAACATACATCTTTAGCAAACTTATGGTCTGCATTGTGGAGGAGTCCACCAATACCCGTTTAAGAAGTGACAGTTCTTCGACACATTATATAATAATGGTCTGAGACAGTGGCGTATCTACAATTACATGTAACCTTATCCAGGCACCAGTGTATCAGTCGTTACATGTCTGCTTTTTATCCGCATCCATTGACGCCGAGGAAGGAAACAACATTTACCACTTTAGAAGTAAGAACCAACCTGAGATTGAGAGCTGGTTCCCCGTTCTCGATGACCATTTTACCACCGAGGGTATAGAGTCAAATAATTACCTCCGACGGTATTGCTGTTAAAGAACCATTGAACCAAGATGCGTACTGACTGGATCCCGATCGAACTTGGCATAACCATTATTTTCAACCAATATATTATATTGTGAAAACACTATTAGACGGTGAACACTAGCATTTATCATTCGGATAATTTCACTCGAGAATAGGTTACTATGTCTGGCACATTCATGAATATTCGTATAATCCATTACCGCTTTGTGATTCAGTCCACGACTATTCACAAGGGAAGCGGCGTACCTTACACACCTAGTGCAAGGGTTTGACTGATGCAGAATTACTAAAATAAGTAGAACAATCAATGTAATTTCGGAAGAAAAATGGAATTGTACACGAAAAACCTGCCTGGGTCGAACTGTTTGATTTAAAAAAAGCTGATTATGCAATTGATAAATACAAAACATATGTAATACCATACAAAACCCATATACACTAAAGTACAAATGTTCTATACATTTCTTTCTTTACATATTAAATAAACAACTACCTTTCTTAACATGATAAACATGTTAAAACTAATTACCATTAAAATGTTTTAAATTACGTGTATAGCATTTATACAAAAAATAACTTGACAATTAATTAATTATGCATGCCAAGCTGGACAAGAACGAAATGGTATCATTTATACCAAACTAACACAGACGTTATCGTGCTTGAGTTAAGTTTTACAATGGCGAGATTGAACACATATAATAAATTTGTTAATATCAACCTAAAAAAAAAGTTCTCGTACCTGGAACAAGTCTCCTATTGACATATCTTTCACCAACTGGTTCCGTTAAGACATTATTGCACACTGGTCTCGAACTTTATTTAGCCATATCGACCAAACAAATTGTGTTTAAGCATTTATTTCAATTTTACAAAAAACAATAATAGTATAATCGAATGGTTCTATATAATTAATATCCTAATCTTCATTACATTAGCATATTTTGCAGGTTCCATATTTGGTTGCTAAATATTGCCGTGTTAGTGGAAAAATGGTTCATTTTATTCTCTTTTTATACATTGTATTTTATCCAAACGTTCATCACCGATACGATCAGGAGAATTGAAGAAGAAACGGCAAAAACTCTGGAGTCACACAAGTAATAAGCCACAAAATAAGAACCTATCAACCTCCCTTTGGATTTCTCCTTCCGAGTTTATAAAAAAAGTTATACCTAACACTGAAATGTTTTCAAGAATAGAAAGTTCACCTAATCGAATAGGTTAACATTGATTCATTATTCACGGACGTTGATTTAAGAGAAAGAATATGTTTGTTGTTATATGCAGCAGACTTTTTTTTAAAACATTGTTAAAAATGGAGAAATTACTCACAATGGTTTGTTTGCCTGGCCAATATGTTTTCAATTATTTCCAATATATTTACTTTCATTTTCGAGATATTCAAATTTGTATGACGTTTTCAAAAAAGTATGCTGCAAATTAGTCCTTTGTGGGAAACGGTTAAGTATTACGTGCATTTACTGATATCTAAAAGTGTTTTTACTATCATTTTCTGAAGATTAAAGTGTATCTGAGAAATGGTGATGGCATCTGGCCCCAGTATCACGAACCAACTCAAACTCAATCTCAAACTCAATCTCAAATTTTGACATGAGACTTGTTTTTGAACTCAGTTGAGATTGGACTCAAATTGGTGATCACAAACGAATTTGAAAACCGTTCTCAACCGAGTTTCAAACTCAGTCTCAACTTTTATTATTGTCATTCGCGTAAGCGGTAATTTTCGTTAAAATACTCTTCAATCGGGAGATACGCGCGAGATGGATATCAACATCCGGTGTCGTCTGCACCTGTCAGATCTGTCACTTCTGACATTTAGGATGGAGAAAAAACGGGGATCCAACTTGACAGAGGCAGAGCGACATGCTGCTATATCTACGATCATAACTCACCATGAAGAACTTTTTTCCAAATTTAAAGGTGCCTCCTTCGGCCATAAGGCCAAGGAGGCAAAATGGACTTTCGTTTTGAACGAAATAAATTCGTAAGTAAAATCACTTTTATATTTTATTTTTCGTCTGTTAAAATAAAGTTATTAAGTAAGTTAAATAATAAGTCAATACGTGTTATGCATTTTCATTTGCATTGCCATTATATTTTTATTGCAAGATAAAAGTCCAAAAGCCTTAACAAATAATATTGTTGTGTTCATGTAGCAAATGTGAGTGTATGGAAAACATATTCTTCTGATTGAATCTTTACACTTTGTACTGTTAATGCAATTTCACGATGATTTTTTTTATTACGATCACATTGAGTCAGAATGTTATAATACGGTCTGTCCCCCTGGATCCGTTAACCACAACTGTCTGAGTCAGAATGTTATAATATGGTCTGCCCCCTTGGATCCGTGAACCACAACTGTCTGTGTCACCATTGATTATGTTATGTATATGCTACATATATCACGCGAGTGAATGAGAATGACACCCTAGTAGTTTGGCTACTCACCTGGTACTATCGAACTAATGTAAACATTGGTCAAGCTAGGAGGATAAGTTCGCCTTGCACTCTAATCAATTGTCACTGAGCTTCCCTGGCATGTAGTTATACCCATTGTTTATTTAATACATGTGTTTATATACACACGTTTTAGTACAGGATACAATACAGTATCAGCATATAACATTGTACATGTATTTCAGCTGTAGTGGTACACCAAGAACTGTGGAGGAAGTAAAGAAAATGTATCAGAATTCGAAACAAAGGGGTAAATAATAGTTTTCTTAAGTTGAACATTAACCACTGATTTGGTATGGAAATATTATGAGGACATATCCAACAAAAGCATTTTTTTAGCTCTTGTGTTAGCTTGGCTGTTTTGTTGAGAAATATACAGTGGATTGGAATAAATGTGAATACATGTATTTAACAAAACGGTTAATTACTTATAATGGGAATCAGACTACATGTTAGTATTTATTGTTGTGGATTTGTAACTGGACCTGAATTATGATTAATCAACACACTATTTCATGCATGTACAAACAAACATTAAAAACTAAAAGCCATGAAATGGTTAGCATACAATGTATCTGACTCTGGATCAGGAAGTCTATCAGGATTGGTAATTTGTTCAATGTTGCATCTTCCATTTTGTACCCCCCCCCCATTGATAAATAACAGTCTTGCAGGAGGGGTGTAGAATTTGTTGGCACTGGGTGCAATGATAGTAATAATAGCATGTTGAAAAAAGCTCTACTATTATGGAAAGATTATGCTACAGCATACATTTGCAATGTGAAATGAAAGTTGCATTCACAATCATTTGTATACTATTTGTTAAATTAATCCATATTACTACAATATTTTTTAGCAAAGGAGAAATACTTCAAATGTAGCAAAACAGGTGGTGGTCCTGCAGAGCGATTTTCAGCTTGTGAGAATATATTGCTGGAGAAACTGAAGGACACCAATGTCTTGTCCTGGATAGATGGAGGTGTGGAGAGTGGGATTGTCGGTCACTGTGACTTCATTGAAAACGGTATACAATTTAATAGTATGCACTGCAGAAATTAGATATACATTCAAACTTGTCTTAAGCAGCCACCTAAGGGAGAGTTAAAATGTTGCTGCTAAACACAGGTGTCTGCTTAATAAAAAGTCAAATAAAGAAGAAAATGTAGTTTTAACCCTTTCCCTCATATAGACGCTTTCTGACGCCTCTGCAGCAGACAGCTTTTCAAAACGTGCAATTTCTCCTTTTGACACAATGTTTTCAACTTTTATTAAGTCTTAGGTTATCCATTCAATTTTAGAGGTTTACGAGGGAAAGGGCTCATTAATCTTCAAGTGGCTGCTTATTACAGGTTCGACTGTATAAGCATTGCATTCAACTCTAAGACAAGTGACTTAAAGTCGAGCGTCCTTATGCTCCAATAGCTCTTTTTGATAAGTTTGTTAATTTTTTGTCCTTTAAGTGTGATTATTGGAGCGACATTTTCCTTCATATCATTGTTTTAAGCATTATTCACTATTGATACTTTAAGGAACATTATAAACCCTGGTTTTTTTTATTGTTTGCATTGGTTGCAGACAAAAAAACCTAAAGCAGACAGTGATATTTTGGTGACATAGACATAAGGAATTAATCACTTCATATAAGTTAACAATTTTGTACATGTAATAACAATCATTTATTTCTACACAATCCTCTTGTTTTATTTTGTTTAAGTTCTAGACATAGAGTGCTCTCAAACCCAACCTGCTGGTGTTGCTGTTAGTCAACATTTCAAAAGTAAGTCATATGCATGATTTGTCATTTTTGCGGATGATGCCTGTCAGTCGTGAATTTGTATATACCCAACACTTACAATATACTAGTTTTAAGGGCATAAACACACACAAAATGTGATCAATCCTTAATTGGCCTGTCTGATCTAAACATCTACCTTACAGTTACATCAATGCCTTTTATTATCGTGATTCCTTGTATTGAAATCAATCGTTTTTAGCTCTACTGGCCAAAGGTCAGATGAGCTTATGTTGTGGTGATTCGTCCGTCGTGTGTGCGTCCGTAAACAATTTCTTGTTAACATGGTACAGTCTTTATTTTCGATTGTATCTCAATCAAACTTATACAGTAGTTAGATATCCATGGTTCCTTCTTTAAACCAGCCAGATACGCCCATGCATGACTGGGCTATGGCCCTTGAAATGGTCAAAATTGCTGTAATAGAGCTTGTTAACAGGATACAGTCTTTATTTTTTATTGTATCTCAATCAAACTTATAAATACAGTAGTTAGATATCCATAAGAGCTTGGTTCCTTCTTTAAACCTGCCAGATATGCCCATGCATGACTGGGTTATGGCCCTTGAAATTATCAAAATTGCTTTAATAGAGCATGTTAACTTGACAATGTTTGTTCTCAAATTTCACCATGACCGAGTGTTTCAATGCCCTTATGACCATACATTGCTAAAAAGCTTGAATTATAAGCTTCAAAATATCAGCATTAGAACAAAAAGTACATGTTGTAACTAAAAATATATGCCTTAAATATACACACTTATCTTTTGCGTAGGAAAGTAGCTCTCAAAGTATATAGCCTATAGTAATTTAGACCCAAAATAGTGCAAAAAACTGACCATTTTCTTATTATTGACACTTCCAGTGGGTGCACGAAGATAAAGTAAAGCATTTCATAAAAAAAAGGTTATGAGCCAATTATTTAATTGGTAGAAATGTTCCTTAGGTGACCCTCTACAAAAGTGTTCAAGCCATTATGATTGGTTAAAAAACATGGCAGTCAGGCGGCATCAAAAAAGGGACAAAATGACAAAATTTGGAAATTTCTTTTTTTTAACATCAT
>JAUELF010002322.1:0-18341 GCA_031471495.1 Clinocardium nuttallii
TGGACACTTTTCGCCTCCTGGGGATTTGCCTTTATCTTCCGGAGATGGAATGTGTTGGCCCTGATCAGTCTACGTGGACAGCGCAGGCTAATCTGGTTGATACATTACGCAGATGCCATAATGTTAGTTTTCTCGCGGGACGGCTCATATGGGATAAAGACAAACAGTATTACTGACCTTCTTTTCCTAACCATTTGACAAAGTCTGTTAATGTTTCCCATTGTGTGGCGTTCATGTGAGTGTGATCCCTGAGTGATATGTATTCCTGATAAACAATATTGCATTGTACCCGCTTTGTTCCGAACCTTCGTCGTAATAGCTCCATGTATCCCTCCTCGAAGTCCCTGGTAAAGTAAAATTAAAACATTAGATTAACTTAACCCCCCTTTTCCACATACGACAAATCTGCAGCTAAAATGCCTTTATTTCTTTTACAGTTGCACCTCCATAGGTTGAGTGTGGAAGACCTTGAATACCATGGGAAATTCAAACCTGTCTCATGAGAGTATGATCCCTGATTGACAAACAGTCCTACCTGTATTTAAAGACCTGTGCTTCTGTAGCAGACAACATTTGAAAACATTGTGGCAAAAGTGGAAATTGCTCAAAAATCAAACTAACTTATATAGAGATATTTCACATTTTTGCCTAGATGTTTTACAAAAAGTCGTCTTCTGCATACTTGCTGTATGTGGGAAAGAGTTGAAGAATAGATTACACATGTTGGAAGGAGTAAATTGTCACTAACCAAGTCAGTATGATAATAACATTTTTTAACTCTTTCCTACACATGACACATCTGAATGTTTAAAAATTTAAAATTAGGTCAGTAAAACAAGAGGGCATTGATGGCCCTATATCGATAACCATGTTTAAAAGAACTTTTCAAAGCTTTTACTCTATACATATAAGGAAAACAAGCAACCCCCTTGGTGGCCATGTTTTTCAACTGCTCAGAATAAATTTAACAACCTTCAAATCGGGCAAGTGATTTAGTACAAGCAACCACTTATATTACTTATATTTTATCATTCAGTTAATATTTTATCAATTATGAGTATCCCTTCTTTCTTTTTTCTATAATTTTGTAATTGACTTTTAAAACCCGATCTGCAGCTGACAACTTCATTAATATCTAGGCAAAAAGATAAAAAAATCTTTATAAAGTGGAAATATTGAAAAGAGTTGAAAAAATTGCGACAAAAGTAAAAATTATTCATGAAGATCAATGTCTTCATACATGCTATTATGTTGTCATAATTCATATGAAGCAAATATGTGAAACAATTTCTGCATGTAGGAAAGGATTATCAGAGAACAATATTACTTTGAGAAGGTGTCGATATATTCATCTGCATTCTCTGCAAAAAGAAGAAGTTGTCTCTGATGTGATTCAGACATCATGTGACATTTAAATCCATTCTGAAATAAATAAAAGATAACCATGTTTGAATAATGTCCTCAGAAACGTTTGGATTTTAGAACTGTACACAGAATGTACTCTTAACCCTTTCCCATATACAACAAATCTCCATCAGATGACTTTGAAAATGTCTTAGCAAAAGTGAATCCCAATAAATAAATAAACAAGAAACCGCTGATGACGGTAAGGCCGGATTGTCGGCAATTTGACCTTGAAACGGCAACTTGACCTTGAAAATCAACAAACCAAGGTCAAGGTCAAAGTAACCATAGAAATCAATAGAACTTGTTACTGGTTATCTTCAGGCAAAGTTTCAAGTTTGTAACCCTTTCCAGTGCTGAGATTTTGCCTCAACCTGAAACTTTAACCAAAATGTTGACGGATAGACAGACGAACATACTTATGGGAGAGTACTTGTGGGTTTTTTCTGGACGGACAGACAGACGGACATCGCCAATCTATAGACCGGAATTGCTTTCAAGCAATCCGGCCAAAATTAATACCATTAAATATGACAATATATAGGTGAAAGTGACGTGCCTGTGAAAAAATCTTCAAATTGATTTGATCCGGCCATGACCTTTGATGCAAACTAATCTTTTGCATTTAACCCTTAAATTTAACATAATACAAAATACTTTGATTCCTCTTCAGATTTCTGAAGGAAAGAAATTAGGGAAAAGAAGGTGCTGATTGGTGTGGGTTTAATAGCGATCTCAACAGTTTTAAAATTTTCAGTTAAATATCGGCAACACAATTTAAGTAACTTGAAGTTAGGTTACACTTTTGTTTTATCCCTTTCCAAAATATTAAATCCCTGGTTAGAAAAGCAAAGAGTGTAACATGTTTCAAAAAAGAGTTTTTACTGGCGCAATAAAGGTAAACTTTATATTTGCTGAAATTCTGAAAAACAAGGTGAAATTTCGGATTCAAAAAAGGTTTGAAAAGGAAAAAAACAATAAAGAACCATGAGCAACATAATGTTCTAAAGTAATTGGGCCATAGATGTCTTACAAAGCAACTCTATGATTGCATTTAAAACATACATAATTGGTATAGCATGCATAGACACCATTTGCTCAAATATGTACATTTCATAACAGGTAAATGCATACATTAACTGAAACCTGATATAGTTTAGAGTATCCCACCTAACCCTCTTTCACACACACACCATTTATGTGTAGTAGACGAATTCAAATCATCTAGAATATAGGCAAAATTATGGAAGATCTCTATGAAAAAAGATATTATTGTTGAAAAGAGTTGAAAATATTGTGGATAAAGAAGAAATTGATCAATATGTATTCGTAAGTTGTCCACTGTTGATGCATCAAAATGCACCTAGAGATTGGAAAGGGATAAACCATGATTTTTTTTCTATGTAATTAGGATGTTGATAAGAGGTAATGGGCTCCCTTATAATCCATGGTGTCTCTGTAACCACATTATGTATAAAATTCTCAAATTGAGCAATTTCTCCTTTTCCTGAAATGTTTTTAAGTCATGGTAGATGACAGTGCCCTTGAGAAAGGCACATTTCCTAGCCGAGTTACAATGTTTACTCAATGGATTTATAATGGATGAGTGAACTGTTGCCAGTTAATTGCCTTGAAATAACTAAATAATGTTGAAAAGGGCATTAAATCCAAATAAAAAATTAAATAAATAATACCCAAGAACTTAATTAACAGTGTTCATGATGGATGTTTTACCACAGATATTTTCAAAGCAGAATTAACCATTTCTCCTTATACTAGTCTTAGTAACAATTGGTTTGAATCCATTCAATGGAAATGATCCAAATTTTAACTTTGAATGTTTTCTTTTTTTCCCTTACAGATTTGCTGTGGTTAATGTTTGACAAATGTGGGAAAGGGTAAAAAAAATGATATCAGTCAGGTTAATGGGCCAATCTTACATCATGTATAGAAATAACTTTCACAAGAGGTCTATTATATATATCAAGAATACCCATTAAATTCCCTCATATATATGACAAATCTGCAGCAAACAACTGAAAACATCTAGGAAAAAGTATAAAAAACGATCAATATAAAATGCTAGTATAATTATCAAATATGGTGTAATACATAGTGGCAAACGGAAATATTGCTCATGAGGAGAATTTCATCTTTTGCCACAATGTATTCAAAAGCCGTCTGCTACAGTGGCAACAGGAAACGTCTGTATGTGGGAAAGGGATAACTATTATGACAGAGAGAGGTCTGGCCAATGTTTGACTTCTGTGTTGTTGAGGGTGAAGCAATTTTAGACACCTCATGAAAAAAGGTGTCTCATTATAGCATGGAGCTTAACCCTTTCCTAGCAGCAGATGACTTTTGAAAATATTGTGGCCGAAAGGTGATATTGCTCATGATCAGCAATTTCCCCCAGGCCACAACCAAATGTTATCAACTTTATTTAACAATTAATTAAGCTATCTTTTATCGAGATTTTACAGATTTTAGTCACCATGTTTTCAAAGTAGTCTGCTGCAGATTTGCTGTATGTGGGTAAGGGTTAAAAGAACATTATGCAAGTCTGCACTGGGTTTACTTGCTTACATTGAGAAAAGTCATATTTTCTTGCAAATAAAACCTTCTCCCACTTACAACACATCTGCAGCAACCAAAGATGACTTCAAACATATCTAGGCAACACAATGGAATATCGAAGTAAATGAATGTATATAAATATTGAATAAAGCCGAAATCATTGAGGCAAAAAAAGGAATTGCCTTAATGTTTTCAAAATTTGACTGCTGCAGTCAGGCATCAGAAAGTGTCCGTTTGTGAGAAAAGGTTAAAAATAATTCTTAACCCTTTCCCACATTACAGTCGCTTTCAGAAGCCTCTGCAGTAGAAACCTTTTGAAATCATTGTGGATAAAGGAAATATTTCTCGTAATTAGCAATTTTTCCAATTGCCACAATGAATACAATTCTATCATACAATTATCATACTATCATTTATAAATCTCAGATTTTCTGTTTTTGGATTTTTATAATTTCGAAGTTGTCTGCTGAATTTTAATGGATGTGGGAAACATTCTTTAAGCCCCACCCAGTAATCCTATCCATTCCATTATTCTTTGATGAATATCTTAATTCATGAAATTCAGGATACCATTATAAATACACCTTTTCTCTTGAGATGGCTGTATCATTTGACACAGCTTAGATACAAAGTATTTGTGGTTATCCAGGACCATGGAACTTGAAGATAAAATAAGGGAGAGCATTCCATGTCCTTTTGGGCCTGCATGAGAATATATTTCAGACTGAATAGCACAGTTTTCATGACAAATTCCTTACATTTTTATTGATAAACCTTTTCCCACCTACAGGAAATCTGCAGCAGACACCTTGCTAGGAAAAAGTATGGAAAATTTCTACAAATGGTGATTATAAACAATAAGTTATTGAATAGAGTTGAAAACATTATGAGCAATAATTATTATTATTTAAAATTCTCCATTTGCCACATTATTTTCAAAAGTTGTCTGCTGCAAATGCATCAAAACACGCTTGTAAGTGGGAATGGGTTAAATGATTTGTAATGGTTTTTCAACAATATATCTGTTATACAGCAATTTATATATTTATTAGGGTTAATATGCCGCTTTCAACATTATTTCAGTATAAATATCATGGCGACAGTTCACTTATTCATGATCCCTGGGTAAACAAACCTGAGTACTAGGCTAGAAAATATGCCTTGCCCAAGGGCACTCCACCATGACCGTAAGTGCCACAACTGGGGATCGAACCTCACCCGTTTTCGAAATCCCAAACACAAACCACTCGACCACTGAGCGGATTCCTGGAGTTATACAGCAACCAGAGGACTTAAGATAGGGTCCGGAGAGTACTCACGTCTTTTACAATCCACATCTCTCTTATGACTCCACTAAAACATGTTGTAGGTACTCAAAAGATTCGTCTCTCTGAGAGGATTCTTTTGAGTACCCACAACCGTAGGGTTTGAGGGTCATATAATGATTTGGGGATGTGAAACGTAACTCTTCTTCTATGAAAAGGTGTGGTTACAATCAGCTGCCTAGATTATTCCCTTGTCAGGACAGGATAACTGTATCCTATTAGTCTTTCCCACATACGTATGCTTTCTGACATCTCGGCAGCAAAACTCGATCAGTAACTTTTTAAAACTTTGTAGCTAAAGGAGAAATTGCTTATTTATCTGCAATGTCTCCTTTTCCCACAATGTTTTCAACTATTCAATAAATTAGCTTTTCGTAATGTTGATATTTTCCATAGTACTGCCCTAATGTCATCTGCTGCTGATTTGTTATATGTTGGAAAGGTTTAACACTTTTAAAAGTATGGCAATTTAAATTACCAGCAGACAACTTTGAAAGCATAAATCAGGCAAAAATATATAAATTCTCCATAAATAAAATTGTAAACATAAATAATTCCAATGAGCTGAAAACATGGTTAAAGGAGAAGCTAGTTGCTCAATTCTTCTTTTACCATGAAAGTCGTCAGCTGCAGAAGGGTGACCAACTGTGTTACTGCATGTGGGCAAGGATTAACAACACAATTAGCTCTATTGATCCATTGATTGTTTCAGAAGAAATTCATCTCATTTAATTAGCCTGTCAAAATGCCTTAAGCACTGTGTTAAAATTGAATTCAACTTGGGTCTTTTCATTATATAAGATTTCCTCTTAGAGTAATTAACCTTTTAGAGAGAATTTTCTCATTTCAAATAACATGTTCTAAAGGGTTTTCTATTGTAGAGGTGTACACAATTTAAAGAAGCTGGAATATACATTGAGGTTTAACGCCACTCTCAGCAATTTTTCAATTATATAACGGGGTTTCCTACCAGTCCTACTCATCCATTTTTCTTTACACCAGTAGTAGTCAGTAGAGATGCTAACCCGCAACCCTAATTAAATGCCAAGGACTCACTCAGGGCAGCTATTACTACCATTTTTTAAGGCTTTGGTATGAACACGCCTTGGATCGAACCTACGACCTCCTGTGCGGCTCCTGAGGCGGATGCCCTACTACTTCACCACCGAGGCGGTGGCTGGAATTCAATAAATAGTTGTTAAATTGTATTGCCTTGATCAAACTTCAGTACCTTGAATACAAGGAATTATAATACTTTTTATTTACAGAGATTATTCATGCTTTTGCAGTTTTGCATAGACTCACTGGTATGCTTTCAAAGTCCATTAAATCGAGTGCTGCTAAATTATATCATTATATGAATGGTGCTCGAGGAAAACCAACCTTAATGTAATAATTTCATGTGTAGAAAAAGTCCTGCACTGGATCCAAATTGATACTGCTTTCCCCGGCTGTAGAAATTCCGGAGACAACATATTTTTCTTATCTGAAGATGCTTCAAAACACTGGAATTGTCCAAATACTCCAAGGAAACATTTCCTGGTATCCATGGAATTGTTCTGGCGTGTCCATTATTTCTGTTAACTCTTTCCTACATGTAGATGCCTCTGCAGAAGATGACTTTTGAAAGCAATGTGGCAATTTAAGGTTTCAACCCAATTAAATAATTAAAATGTTGTTATTGAAGATTTTTCACATTTTTGAAAATATGGTTTCAAAGTTGTCTGCTGCATATTTAATTTTGTTGTATGTGGGAAAGGGTTAAGAGTCCCCAGGAAATCTACAGCAGGTTTTTTTAAACTCTGGCTTATCAAATGTTACACTAGCTGAAAGCGCCTTTACCTTTGAAAACTTCAAGGCTAAAATATGGAAAATCTTTATAACTATAGCTTCATTAGCTGCAGGTATAATTGCGGAAAAAAGTTTTCTCTATTTGCCAGAATGTTTGCAAAAGTCTTCTGCTGCAGACGCGTCAGTTTCTATATGTGGGAAAGGGTTATACTCCAAGCAAAGAGCATCTCATTTATTAACTATAAGGAGGGATCACCTTTAGTGAGTGATGCAGTGCTGTCAATATTACTAATATTTTATCTTCAGGGATAACAATTTCAATCTCTTCATCAACATCTATTTGATTTATTTATAAGTATTGTATTATGTTTTATATGAATGAATGTATGACAGATCGCATGGAAGACTGAATTTCATAGTTGTACCCAATAAACTCTTAGTGTTCTTCTGTAATGATCAAAGAAGCATAACCTGAGATGTTGTATCTTATTATCTTTTTATACCTCAATATAATAATAAATATGTTACTCGAAAATCAATTGTAAACAAACATCATTTTGATATATCAGTAACTAAATTAACTTACATGTTCATTTAATACCTGCTATGATCTCATATGCAGATGCACTTTTACAATAGCAATTGCAGCAGACGCATTTTCCAAAAAATATAATAAAAGCGCAATTTCTCCTTTTGTAACAATGATCAACATATTGTCTGTCATCGGCTGCAGATTTGTAGTTTGTACAGGAAAGGAATGTTATTGAAAGCTGCATGAACAACTAAATTATATCATCTTACTTACTACAATTACAAATCAATACAATGTTTTATGTACATTACGATTCATGGCTAGATCACTAAATGATTATATGACATGTTTAATAAACAGGCATGAGAGACCAATTCAATAAGTGTTTTATTGCTTAAAACAACAAGGGGGTCTGGAGGTTGTGCAGCTTGATCTGGGTCCTTAGGTATACAATTACTGAACAATCCAAACTGCCTGAAGTGGCTGACACATTTTTATGACATGTTTTATAACACAGACTTGGGGAACAGATTAACCCTTTTCCCGTTTTCAGAGGCAATTTGACACTTCTGCAGTAGACAACTTTTGAAAAATATGTGGCAAAAGAAGTGAATGTTTTCATCTCTATAATTCAATAGACCTACAAGATTATAACTTTTTACAATTTTCAATAGTTTTGACTACATGTGTATATGTACAGTTTTCAAATCCGCCTACTGCAGATTTTCTGTATGTGGGAAAGGATTAAATGTTTTTATTGCTTTACCAAACGACAAGGGGGTCAGACTGGTATGAAGCAGACAATGAAATATAAACTATCTCTATTGACATTCAGATAAAACCTTTCCCACAGCTGGCAAAAGAAATCTTTACAGACATCAATGTAAATTAAACCTTCTAAGAAAAATAAAATTATTTTAAGAAGTTTTGTAAAACAATGTAGTAAAAATAAGAAGTTGCTTTAATTCAAATTATTTCTTCTTTTCCCCTCTGTAACAAAATTAAAGTTATAATTTTCTTGAAGCTCACTTTTTTCCCAATTCAGACAGCCTTGGCCAATCAGAAGGACAAAAACCTCAAAACAAGATCGAGGCCCATATGAGCCTTTGAGTCTGGTTTGCAGCTCTACTGGCATGGTTCATGGTCAATTTCATGTAATCAATATTTAACTGCCATATATTAAGTTTAATGAAAATCTGATTGTAAATGGAGGCTCTTTTAAGTATTCAAGGGCCATAATCCAGTTATGCATGAGCGGATCGGGCTGGTTTTTCGAATGGAACTGAGCTCACATCATTATTTAACTAAGTACTGTTTAAGTTTGGTGAAGGTCAGATAAGAAACGGAAGCTATGTCTATATATACAGTGTTCACAAGCTGTGCTGTACCCAGTCATTCAAAGGCACATCTGGCTTGTTTTCAAAAGGAACAAAGCTCTCATCAACATTTAACGTAACTATCTAAGTTTCAAAACAGGTGAAGATCAGATAGTAAATGGAGCTATATTGAGTTCACAAGCTCTTTTATAAATAGCAATTTTGACAATTTCAAGGACCATCATCCAGTGCATGAGCGGATCTGGCTGGTTTAAGAAAAATACCAAGCTCTCATGAATATCTTATTATGTGACTTTCATTTACGTAACTGTATAAGTTTGATTAAGACACCATCAAAACTGAAAACTTTATTGCATTCACTGAAGCAATTAAATGTTTACGGAAGGACCACCCACGGATGACAGACACAACGCCATGGCATAATTTAAGCTCTTCTGGTCTTTTAAGCCAGTAGAGCTCAAAATCATTATAAGGTTGCAAATTGTTACCACTCACTGATCTATAGAATGATGGTACTATAATATTCATTCCTGAATGGGTTTATTGATCTGTATGCCCAATTACTTTTTATTAAACAATTCCCAACATACCCAGATACAACAAACTTCGAAAAAATGGTGAAAATCCCCTGAAAATTCTACATAAAAGATAGCTTTATTGTTAAATAAAGTTGAAACATTGTGGCCATTGAAAGGAGAAATTGCTCATCATGAGCAATTTCACCTTTGGTCACAATGTTTTCAAAAGTCCTCTGTTGCTATCACGTCAAAAATGCATCTGCCTATGGGAAAGGGTTAACCATTTCCTTGATGCAGGTAACAAGTTTCAATTGTCTGAGCAGCAGGAAAGGGGGGAAATAACTTATTTAAAGTCAATTCTATTTCTCCACAATTAAGGCTTTCAGAATCTGAATCAGGTTAAATCAGAAAGTTTTGATATATATATATATTATATATATAAACCTTATAATCTTGTTTCAAATTATTTAATGTAATAGTATAGTTAAAGTTAAAGACCTTTCAATTAAGCCTTTAATAATGACATTCGACCCCTAAAAATCACAGCAGACACCTTTTGAAAAAGGGCTGGTATATCTGTGAAATACTTATTTAAAAAAAGGATTTTAACTAAGCCCTTTACCATAATACAGACACATAATTGAATCATCAGCGGCTGATGCTGAGCAGATGACTTTTGAAAATCTTGCAGCAAAAGGAGAAATGTTTGCTGCTTAAAATAATAGTTAGCATGATCTGACAGACAATTAGTAACAATTTGTATATATGTATACTGAATACGTAGAATTTTACATATTTTTCAATTTATCCAGAAACTTTCTTCAAAGTTATCTGTTAAGCATTGTTGTATGTGGGAATTGGTCGAATAGGGACAAGTCTTTCTCATCCAGTTCACCTGACTGCCCTTCTTTTATCTGATGACCATAAACACCTGGGAGTGAAATGTCCCTATTGACACTTTTTTCAATTTGGATCATTTTATTCTCTCCTATACGTATACACAATTAAATACACCAACCCTTCTACTTAAACCTTTCCAACAATTATACAGTAACGCTTGACACATCTTCTTTAACATTGTGGTAAGAGGAGGAATTGCTTATGATGATGAACAATTTCTCTTTCTGCAACACTTTTTCACCTCCATTCAACAATAATTGATTAATCAGAGCTCTAGATAAGGGGAGTTTTGTATTTTCTAAAATCTTTATTTCACCAGACCCCTCTAACCCTATGTTCTGAGTGCTGAGACAATTCTTTTGAGTACCCACAACATAGGGTTTGCTTTAATAATAAGAGGGAAATTGTGGGGAAAAGAGCTGAATAGCCTTCCTATTATAGATAGTGGTCTCAAAATCAAATTCAAATATATCTAGATATATAGTATAATTTCTTCTTTGGATGTTTTCAAAGAAGGCTTCTAATAATATCATACCAGGTAAACTGTTTATCTGAATATTGGATATCTCTACATTTTACTAAAAGCTGTTTAATTTTCAGTGTCGATGATTGGTATAATTGATACTCCATTGACAGAATAAACAGACTATTTGAACTGGTGAAAATTACGGTTGAATGTGAAAATTCTACATTTATCTTATATAAGTTATTAACCCATTGAGTGGTCTATTCACATATCAATGCATTTAAAATATTTACACCCAGTCTTGTCAATTGTCAATTTGACTATTTGGGAATTCATTTCAATAATAATTAACACTTTAATATATACATGTATATACTAAATTAGTCTATCTAGGAATAGCTGGTAGCCATGCATTTCAATACATGATACTGTAAAAGCCTTCTTTTGTTTTCAGCATCGATACAGACTGTCAGTGAGTCAGAGCTGCTCCTAGGACAAAACAGACTTTTGCATTTGTGTCCAGCAAATTTGTGGTGGCTTAAAGTGCATTTTAGGTCTAGATAAGGAGGAATATTAAATTTAATAATGGGACTCAGATGCATAGGTGACAAGATAAAGCATAAATGTGTATTATGATGTTACCTTCTGCAGCATTTTGACTCGTATTCAATGAGAAAGGTTTTGAAAAGTTTTTAGCAAAGGGAGACATTGCATGAAATTTTCAATTGTATTGGTTTTGTATATATTTAAACTCAATTGTTTTCATTAAGCTGATTGTTGCAGATTTGTTCTATATGGGTAAAGGTTATATAACTTTTAACTGAATGTCACACAGTCAGTAACCTTTTCAAAGGTAAACAATTATCAATTTATCAGTTAAATACTTAATTAAATTGTTGTTGGAACATGTTTTTTTTTATAATAAAGCATAATCTTTTAACAGACACATAAGGCCATTGATATTATTCAAACATGTTTTAATAATAAATTACAGAATTATAAGCATTATAGCCCTTAACCCAACACACACTATTGCAGACCTTTAATTGTCAATTGTTCATTTGGAGGTTAACCCTTTCCCTGATAGTATAGACACCTTTTGAAAACATTGTGACAAAAGGAGAAAATTGCACCTATCGAGCAATTTCTCCTTTTTACTATTAAATATTTTCAGATACAGATCCTGCATTTAAATTACCACCTTGGAGATCAATTCCCTGTCTATCATAACGGGTTAATGGAGTATTGTTCTGGGTAATTAAGCAATACAAATTAAAAATCTCCTACTGGACTGGACTAGGATGATAGCCCATTCTGTATTGATTGTGCATTTTTGGATACATCATCTTGTTAGGGATTTCTATTAAAATCTTTTCAAGCATGTGGAAGATACAGCCCGGACACAAAATTACAGATAGATAATTAATTTTTAGAGCCTAAACTGTGACATTGACCTTGTGAGTAGGTAAAATGTGCATGACACAATCTTCATCTTGTTATAGGGCCAGGGAGAATAATTGTGTGAAGTAATATCAGAATCCTGGGTAATGGTGGCTGGTGATGGTGGCTGGGTAATGGTGGATGGGTGATGGTGGATGGGTGATGGTGGCTGGGTGATGGTGGCTGGGTGATGGTGGCTGGGTGATGGTGGCTGGGTGATGGTGGCTGGGTGATATGGTGGCTGGGTAATGGTGGCTAGGTTATGGTGGCTGGGTGATGTGTATTACAGATCATCCTAATTGTTATCACAATCCTGGGTAATGGTGGCTGGGTAATTGTGGCTGGGTGATGGTGGCTGGGTAATGGTGGCTGGGTGATGGTGGCTGGGTGATGTGCATTTAACACATCATCCTAATTGTTATGATCACAATCAACAATATACCTTATTTATTTTTTGAAATACAGAAGAGCTTAGTAATTTAACAAATGAAAACAATTCACAAGACTATGAATTAAAATACAATTATTGAAAAGTCTGAGCAATTTCTTGTTTTGCCACAATATTTTCATATTAAATGCATCAAAATGTATCTGTAAGAGGGAAAAGGATAAAAAGAATTTAAAAAATAGAGACAACATAATTTTTACGGGCAAAGTGACACAAGGTTATTTTGCAAAGCCACAGGCTCTTTGTAAGAGAATTATCATTGTTTATCAATTCTTGTTTCCTTCTACTAGTACTATACTAGCTAGCTGTCAGTGTCAAACATTTTTAACTTCTTGGTCAAGATTTTCTAGGGAGAGAGTTTTTAGTTAACCCTTTCCCACATGTAGACAAGATTGGACTGCATGATATGCAGCTGATAACTATCGAAAAACGTTTTACCAAAACGAGAAATTGATAAATTTATGGATCTTTCTCCTTTTTACTCAATGTTACTTACTCGATTTATCAATAATTTAATTATTTATTCATTATAACGGAATTTCAATATTTTTGCAATTCATTTCTCAAGGTAGTCTGCTGATGCAGATTTACGATATATATATATATATATGTGTGGCTTACATTTAATATGAAACGTTATGATGCTTTAGAATATAACTGAAATAATTTATTAGTTTTTTAGGTTTATGTCACCATAGGTTCAAAGGCAACTCAGCTAGCCTGCAGAATTGTTGTATGTAGGAAAGGGTTAATTAGGCTTTAGTAACGCATGTATAACTTTTGAAAAAAATATGACAAAAAAAAGCAATTTGTCATATTCAATGAGATTATACATCTCCTAAAATTGCCATAATGTTTTCAACTTTATTCAGTTTGAAAAGAAACATTCACAATATTTCAATAAAGAGTTTTTTTCCAGTTATTTTGTATTTTTGTTTATGTAGGAAAGGGTAAACATCTGTAAATTAACCTATATATGTATAAAACTAGACAACAAGGTTCCTGTAAAATTAAGCTGTAATTTTATTTCAAACGCTTTACTCTTAAATCCCTTTGATCCTTTGTAAGTTTTAAGTGCATGCCCTTTAACCATTTACCTTATATGATATTTTAAGGGTTTACAGCTTTAACAACATCGAGGAAAAGTAATCAAACAGATAAAAATTGGAGGTATTATTAAATTTTAATTGTTAGCGAGCTGTATGGAGAAATTTCTTGTTTGGAGCACCTGCTTTTCTCACAATATTTACAAAATTATTCTGCTGCCTTAAGTGTCAAATAATCGCAAATGTTGTCTACATGATTGTTTAATGTTACAATATATGATGGAAATTAAGTATAAACAGCTTTAATGCAGCAGAAAAAAATTCAAAAGGAAACATGATTTGGTTTCCTGAAGGAAAAGTAAATTTTATGTATGGCTATGATGAAACAAATTGTTATATATATATATTCTAAAAGTTCTCGATTTACTTTATTTGAACTGTTTTTAATAAAAAGAAAAAATCTGACATTGTCCATTTGAAAACAGATATTTATCATGGATACTAATAGATTATTAACCCTTTCCCTCATGATATAGAGGCTTTCTGACGCCTCTGCACCAGACAACTTTTTGAAAACATAGTTACAAAAGAAGAAATTGCTTAAAACTAGCAATTTCTCCATTTGCCACAATGTTTTCCGCTTCAATTTATAGAGATTTTCTATTTTTTGACAAAATATGTTGAAAGTCGTCTGCTGCAGAATTGTTGTATGAGGGAAAGGGTTAAGAGCAAAATATGGCTCAATTTCATTCATATTCCTGACTAAAGAAAAGTAATGGAGTCATCAATAAAATTAAAAAAAATGTCAATTACAACCAAATTGCATATTTGTATAGGTCATGTTTCTCGTAACAACCATCCTCCAAAGTATTCCAGCATGTTTTTAACACTAAATTGAACAACAGAGAAGATCTGATCCTCCCCTCAAATTTGAACATAAATCAAGGAAGTCACAAAGTACTATCATGTTAAATATCTTTGGTGTGATATGACTGGGGATTGAATCCTGATATCTCGGTCCCGCGCCCAAGATGGATGCTTCGACCTCTATATCGCAAACACAGTCCAACATGTGGAAAAGCAGCCAATTTTGTGGAGTACTTGGGTGAGTAGGCCAGGTAAAACGAATGTAGATAAACTGGACGCCGTGATATAACTGAAATACGTTGAAACGGCCTTGAAACCTAAACAAACACATCAGATTCTGATAAGTTGCCAAGTTAGCACTATGACACTATTGGTGTCTGTATACTGTCTCAAAACAATCTAACGTTTCACTGCAGCAGAAGATACCGTTAAATGTATCCAATTGTCTGGAGCAGATGACTTTTAACGCCATTGCAGCAGATTATAACGATAACTTCATCCAATTGTTTGGAGCAGACGACTTTTAACGCCATTGCAGCAGATTATGACGATAACTTCATCCAATTGTTTGGAGCAGACGACTTTTAACGCCATTGGAGCAGATGATAACGATAACTTCATCCAATTGTCTGGAGCAGACGACTTTTAACGCCACTGCAGCAGATGATAACGATAACTTCATCCAATTGTCTGGAGCAGACGACTTTTAACGCCATTGCAGCAGATTATGACGATAACTTTATCAAGATACGAATATGTGTTATCGTATATGAATATGAGCCGTCTCGCAGGACAACCAACATTGTGGTATCTGCGTAAAGTGTCGACCCTGATCACTCTAAACATGCCGTGCAGACTAACCCGGACAGACACTGTACGCCTATTGTGGATTTTCTGTTTCAGGAATCATTTCTCTATACCACTATCCCTCGGAGACGGAATGTGTCGGCCCGGATCAGTCTGCGCGGACAGCGCAGGCTGATCTGTTCGATACATTACGCAGATGACATAATGTTGTTTTTTTCGCGAGACAGCTCATATGTAAAAATAACTAATGAATCTATAATTCAAACTTTGTAATTTATTAATGATGGTGAATATCAGTTTCAGAAAGTTATCATTCCCCTTATACATACGCCTTCGGGTGCCTCTGCAGCAGACAACAGTTATTAAAACGTTGTGGCAAAAGAGGAAATTGTTCATGATGAGAAATTTCTAATTATACCACAATATTTCAATCTTTATTTAATGATTGTTCCTTCATTTATTTCCATACGTTTGACTAAATACTTACAATGTCGTCTGCTGCAGGTTCGTAGTATGTGATAAAGGATTAACCCTTCCCTACATACAACAGTTTGCAGCAGACGATTTTGAGAACATAGTGACCAAAATGGGAAATATCTCTATAATCAAAAGTTTAATCATCAAACAAAATGAGAAATTTCTCATCAAGAGCATTTTTTTCTTTTTTCACAATGTTTTCAAAAGTCGTCTGCTGCAGAGGTGTTAAACGGATTAAGCAGGATGAGGGTTAAACGATACACGTGTTTGAGGACATCTGATGTACATGTACTTCCCAGTAATATTGTTAGGATTAAGAAAGCCGGGGTAGAGTTAATAAATTCCCCGAGGGATAATCCCCTCTCTGTCTACATATGCGAGGAATTAATCCAGTAGATAAGCAGTCAGCTATGTTAATCTTAGTGTACCTAACAAACACCCAATGTCCTTACTTAATCTTTTTCTCATAGGAGCTGTCGCGCGAGAAAATCAACATTGTGGTCTCAACGTAAAGTATGGTCCGGATCAGCCTAAGCATGCCGGACAGGCTAACCCGGACGTACTCATGAAGTGTATTTGTGGGGATATTTCCTTTGATGTTTACTTGTGGGTTGCAACGAAGTTTATAAGGGTGGAGAGTGGGCTTTAGGAGAAACACGCACCCCACACGTACTCTCCCATGCCGACGGATAAACACCTTTCACCTCCAGTGGATTTTCTGTTTCAGGCATCATTACTCTATACTTTCATCCCCCTGAGACGGAATGTGTGAGCCCGGATCAGTCTGTGAGGACAGCGCAGGCTGAGCTGGGTCGATCGATACATTTCGCAGAGGCCATTATGTTGGTTTTCTCGCGAGACGGCTTAATTATATTTGACGTCTGAAGGAGACGACTTTTGAAGAATACGTAAACTCACAATGAATGGAAGTATATAATTATTGAGTCGAGTTGAAAATATTTTGACAAAAGGAAAAATTGCTCGTTTTGAGCAATATCTCCTTTTGACATAATGTTTTCGGTAGTTGTCTTATATTAAGCTGCGGCAAAGTTGTAAGAGTTAAGATGCCTTGCTTTTTATATTGTGTTTGAGTCTCTCCGGAGATTTTCTATAATTCAAAAGCTACGTGTCTTGTTTTGAAACAGCAAATTACAGTCAAACTTGTCTTAAGTAGCCACCCAAGTAGGAGTCAAAATTTGGCTGATGAACACAGGTGGCTGCTTCAAGTCAAAAAAAGAAGAACATGTTGTTTTAGTTAATCTACAACTGGCTGCTTAATACAAGCTGGCTGCGTAACAGAGGTGACCACTAACACAGGTTCGACTGTATTGATCTTTATACCCAGGTAGTAAGCGCCTTATGTAGTTTTAAAACAAACATCTCCGCATATCTCCGAACCCACTATTGCACAACATAATAACTATTTTCATATGCTTTAAGGTCATTTAGCGCGCAATTAACTTTAATTATTCATGATCCCTGGGTAAACAAACCAGTACTAGGCTAGAAAATTGATTGATTGATTTGGGTTTAATGCCGTTTTTAACAATTTTTCAGTCATATCACGGCGGCCAGTTCACCTACTCATGTGTTTCCTGGTTTTCTCACGCCGGTACTCCACACAACAATCTTCCCAAGCAACTGGCTGTTTTTTCACATACACTTAGCCCAGTGAAGACAAATGACGCATGTCGCATTGACTTTTGACAAACGTCGGAAAGATATCACGGCCCCTGGATTGACAGCCCGCGTCATTACCGACAAAGCTATCGGGACTCGGGTGTAAAGATGTATAGAGTAATGATTCCTGAAACAGAAAAATCCACAGGAGGCGTAAAGTGACTGTTCACGACATGCTAAGGCTGATCCGGGTCACTTCTTTACTCATAGTCCACAATGTTAGCTTTATCAGTGGAACGGTTCATATGGTGTATGAGGGAAACGATTAAGTCCTCCAATTGCTAGATGCGGTTCAACTGATTTATAAATAGAGATTTATTTATATAAGCCAATCAGCGAAAGTGTTAACATAATTGTAAACATCACAGCCACACGATTGTGTCACACTTATCTCCCGATAAGTAGCGAAAACGTTATGAAATTTCTCCTTCAATCTATCTGAAAGACGGAAAATACTAAATATGGTTTGTTTATTGAGGGGTTAATACTAGTATGTTTGTTAACGTGATTAAATATCCACGCTACCCTTCTTGCATAAGATCGATCGATCGATTGGGAGAGTAAACGCCGTTTTCAGCAAATATTTAGTTATATCACGGCGGCTAGCTCACCTGTTCGTGTGTTTCCCAGCTGTCCCACACCAGTACTCCACACACAAGACTTTCCAAACAACAGGCAGCTTTTGCACATATATTAGACTGTTTGTTTGTTTGTTTGTTTGTTTGG
>JAUELF010002540.1:0-18338 GCA_031471495.1 Clinocardium nuttallii
TGATAAGTTATGTATTTATAAGGACCATTATCTAATCTCATATAGGTACTGAAGGCCTGACGCTCTCCACACAGTTTCATTGAGTTTGATAAGTTAAGTATTTATAAGGACCATTATCTAATCTCATATAGGTACTGAAGGCCTGACGCTCTCTCATTGAGTTTGATAAGTTAAGTATTTATAAGGACCATTATCTACTCTCATATAGGGACTGAAGGCCTGGCTTGATAAGTTATGTATTTATAAGGACCATTATCTAATCTCATATAGGTACTGAAGGCCTGACGCTCTCCACACAGTTTTATTAAATTCGCGCCACTAACATTGGACAACCACGGACAATTTACTTTCAATTTGATTGATTGATTGATTGGTTGATTGGGGCTTAACGCCGTTTTCAACAATTTTTCAGTCATATCACGTCGGCCAGTTCCCCATCTCATGTGTTTCCTAGCTTTCTCTTACCAGTACTCCACACAACATAATTTCGAAACCACTGGCTGCTTTTCCACATAGACTTTTCGCTCATTGGTGAAAAAACGAATGACGCTTGTCCAGTGACTTTTGTCATATGTTGAAAAGAATGTTGGCCGAGCTGGGATTCAAACTCAAAACCCCTGGATTGACAGCCCGCGTCGCTACCGACTGAGCTATTGGGGCTCGGCACTTTCAATTGGAATTAAAAAAAAAGGAAACACTTCCAAAATATTTTCTACATTTAGGCTCTTGACTCCAAGATCATCCTATAAGGTGAACAGTTTATTATCCCAAATCAGTGACCTATATGGTTGAATGGAAATAAGTAATTGAAAGCATCAGTATGTGACGACACATTTAATAGTGAACCCAACTTTGTCCTGGGCTATAATAGTTTATGTCAAGACATTCCCTTACTATTAACCCTTTTCCATAATATTGATCAGCCGCGCATTCCGTCTCAGGCTATCCGGGCGGATACATTCCGTCTCAGGGGGAAAGAGGTATCGGGTAACGAGTCATGGTACAGAACATCCACAGGAGGGGTAAAGTGTGTGTCCGGGTTAGCGTGTGCGGCATATGCTTAGGCTGATCTGGATCGATACATCACACAGAGTCCATAATGTTGGTGTTTTCGTATAAAACGACTCATATTATATATGTATGAGTAGTGTATCTTGTCTGACAGAGATAACGTAACAACTAGTGACAGGAATTAATTCTCGAGAATATTTTACATTTTAAACGAGGCTTAGGTTCTCATAAAGAAATGTTTATAACGAGTGATTACAGCCGATCGTTTACTTAAGAAAACCTCATAACCCACAAACTGACATTCGAGAGATCCGTTTAAAGCACCATATGGCGCATCAAAATAATCAAACAAGGCACGACTATATTGCACTCAAACAAGATTCAGATAAGCTATGGTACATGTATGTCAGAGGTCAACTCAGAAGAATTCAGTGTCACGACAAGATGTTTGATCATTTTGCATATGACAACCAGTGTGGAAAACACGTGACCCTGCTTTTAATCACATTCTTGTCTGGATCTTAACGTTTCCAAGCTTCCGTCTAACTAACAGATACCGGATCCGTACATCACGGAAGATAAATATTTTAAATGTATATATATATGTAAACGGCACAAATAAACTATGGCTTCTTTTTCCTGGTGTCTCATCTCTGACTGCAGCATAAATAAGGACACAGTACACGTCCAATGTCCCAAGCGATTATTGTGAAACTCCGATCAATCTTTAAATCAACAGTCTAGACTAGATACTTTAGAACGTTCTGTGAATGGGAAGAAGAGATAAATATTAAATAGCGGATCCAGACATGCAGATAAACCTTCTGAATCTATACATGTAATCGGCTGAAAAATTATTTGGTGTCTTTTCCTGGAGCCCCGTCTCTGATAAGACTATGGCAACAACATAAACCAGGGATACAGTGAAAGGTCCCATGTTTCATGTGATGTGTGTGAAGACTCCGATCAAATTGTACATCAGCAGTATTGACTAGTATACTTTGGATCGGTATTGTTTTCGATATAAACGTGAATTAGACTACATGTCTTCATCCAATGTTTGATATGTGCATACTAACGGATATAACATAAGATGAGGTGTATTGTATAAGATGCAAATACATTCGCGTTGATATTGTTGTGACGGAGCGCAGATAGCTATATATGTGGTCACTTATATAACTCTTTCTCTTTTATTCTTAAACATAGACGGAACGCATCTAACGTAAATATGATCTGCAACATTGCCATCGTATTGGCTCTTGTTACTCTAACATCGGCTCAGGTAATAGCGATTTACAATATTTATGTTTGTTGAGATGGAAGGTAAACTAGAAAATCGTCACACATGCGTTAAATATTTTTTGCATAGTTTCCTATCAAATAAAATACGTTTAATATTTCTACATTCACAGCTAAAATGTATAACTTTCCCCATGTTTCAGTTGCAATAATTCGGAAAAGCTCCCCATTCGTGCACACATCATTTGAATGGCCATTTTCCATAAAAAAGGGAAGATGATGTGTAACACAAATTTGCGACGGAAACGACACAAAACGCCTTAATTACGTAAATAATCTTTGATTTAGTGGGAAACTACGTGTCACTCTTCAGCAGACTACAGGGAGTATTTGGTAGCATTTTCAACCGTTCTAAGTCGAAATCAAACAACACGGAGGCCGATTAAGAGAAATAGCAATTTAATCCTTCCCACATAGAACACATCTGTAGCAGACGACATTTCAAACTCATAGGGCAAACTAATTAAAAGTAGACTGTTTGCCTTTTAATTGGCAATCTATTCCAAAACTCTTGCTATATGAAAAATGATTTCGCGCGAATTTCAATTAACATGTGTTAGTCTACTTTTGGAAATTCAGCGCTAAAAAAGTCCAAAGTAGTTTACTTCATTATTGATGTACTGATTACACAAACGTCACGTTGTGTTGGTCCATTGAGAATCAATTGTATATTTAGACTCATGATGCACCAACTTACGATAGTACGCCGGGTACCAGACAATGAGTGTACTATGTTAACAGGCTACAGTATGTAAGAGACTGACACAGAGTGTATGAGCGGTGAATGTTGTTACACCCAGCCTGAATTCATGGTGGTAACATGTCAGGTTTATTAACTTTTTATAGTACGCCGGGCACCAGTCAATGAGTTTATTATGTTAACAGGCTACAGTATGTAAGACAGACGCTGAGTGTATGAGCGGTGAATGTTGTTACATCCAGCCTGAATTCATGGTGGTCAGCAAGAGAGACGGACAGCCGATGCTGATGCCCACACAACTTAACACAAAACACGATACAGGTAATTTGATGGGATCTCGTTGGGGTTTCGTTGCATCTCCGCTTTTAACCTCTTGTTGATTTTCTGTTTCAGGAGTCCTTACTCTATACCGCTATCCCCCTTCGACGGAATGTATCGGCCCGGATCAGTCTGCGCGGATAGCGCAGACTGATCTGGTCGATTCATTACGCAGATGCCGTAATGTTAGTTTTCTCGCACAGAAAGGGATATATACTTTAATTACCATAGATCCTTTGATTCAGGAACTATTTCACGAGTGACGATAAGGCGCGCGTAACGAAGGAGTGCGTCAGTCCGAGTTTGTTATAGGGGTTAACGATATGGAAGGATTATATCATTCTAATTAAGTGTGCATATGCTGTATGTAATACACTTTGTATCAATTGCAATAATACATGAATTTCCAACAATATGTAATGAACATTTTACGCAAGCAAGCGGTCAGTGAATAATCTGATGAATTAAGACGTTTACGATGAATCGCCTTGCTTTTCAATGTATGTATTGCAATAAGCCCTTTGTAGCCAGACTTAGTTCATTCAGGGACGTAGATATCTTATCTACGTCCCTGGTTCATTTCATTTCTTATCTATATATAAAAGCGACATCACTTTATGTTTTCGATGATTACACTTTACAATGACATGGTAGGTGTTTTGCACAAAGGTCAGAACCAAGTCAATAGTTCCGAGTGATAACGTGTTAAAATGGACCTAGCCGTATTCCCGACGTTCTTTTCGATGCTTGACTAAACTAAATTGGGACTATACCGTCATTAGTCTGTCACCAAGTGGGCTAACAGCCTATTCGGAACTAGCTGACTGGCTAATGTCTGACTAGTCGATTCTTCGACTGGCTGACTAACTGACTGCTTGACTAGACGGACTAGCTGACTGGCTGATGTCTGACTAGCTGACTGGCTGATGTCTGACTAGTCGATTCGTCGACTGGCTGACTGTAATGTTCTGTGTTATAAACGGACCATGTATACAAAGGGGTAAGACAGACCCGAAACGGGATTATATAATATAGGTTTATTAAGTACGACAGTTTAACAACAACTAGTGCGATCATAGAAATACATGTACAGTCCATAATGTATGCACCTACTGCAATGCTATACACTGACTGGGCAGTCTGCAAGTAGGCGGGGCTTATCAGCACCGGCCTATCGAATCAGAGTATCAGAGACCGTTACACGGACTAACTGATTGTTTGACTAGACGGACTAGCTGACTGGCTGGTGTCTGACTAGCTGACTGGCTGACTAACTGATGTTCTGACTAGAAGGACTAGCTGACCTGGCTGATGTCTGACGGGCTGGCTGACTGCCTGATTGGTCGACTGGCTGAATAACCGATTGAATTAATTAATTAATTCACGAAGGAACGGACGGACAGACGAATGAAGGAACTAATTAATCAACGAATGTTTGTTTTGCTACAGGTGTATGTGAAAAGTACCATGCCCTACATACCAGCTGTTATCCACTAGAGCGAGCTAACGGACACTGTGGCTGTCAGACCAACGCGTCCTGCACATTCGTTCCCGCTACCCTAGTGACACCACCCCCAGATGTTGTTGTGTCCAAGAGGAAGAGATCCATCTATATGCCTGGTCCGGGAACCTTTCAATGTGAACTTAAATAATTTCCTGTAAGATAGATTATGGGATCAATACAAATGTATATATAATTTCCTGGACTTTGTCGTTTAAGATAAATATGCGTTAGTGAAACGTAGGCTTCGCTCTTTTTTATAGATAAGATAAATTCGCTTTGCTTGCATTATTAAAACTACTTGGAAATATACAGAAGATTTCAAGAAGGCGCGAAAAATCATTCTTATCATAGCAACGTGGGAAAGGGAGCACGGGTACATTTCTAAAGTAAACACTAATTTTAAAAATCTTACTACGAATAGGCTTTGATTTACACTGGTGCTTCTGATAATGCAACCGTTATCAACCTTTATCTATACAAGAATATATTTACCGCTGTGTCCTATAGTGATATTGGAGTCAAACATGTGACTGGTTGGAGTAAATAAATAGTGAGCCGTCTCGGGAGAAAACCAACATTGTGGACTCTGCGTAAAATGTCAATCCTGATCCGCCTAAGCATACCGCGATAGACACGTTTCGCCTCCTGGGGATTTTCTGTTTCAGGAATTATTACTATATACCTCTATCCCCCTGAGACGGAATGTGTCGGTCCGGATCAGTCTGCGCAACGCAGATGCCATAATTTTGGTTTTCTCGCGAAACGGCTCATCTGAGAGGGGAAACGTGTAGTATATAGATACTAAACAAATTCTTTATTCGTATCACTAAAACACGCATTTGAAAAAATGTCAGTGAAAGTATGGAAACTATCTATAAAATAAATGAAAGCAAATTATTGGCACGCAGTGAACACACTTTGTGACAAATAGAGAAAATGCTCTTCATGAGCAACTGTCAGATATACTGAAAACAACTATGTTCTAGACATTTTGAATTTAAAATATTAAAATAAACCATTTTCATTAAAATTGACTGGAAATCATAAAGGAACTCCAGGGACATAGATCAGATGTATCTTTCTACTCACACTTACTAATAATTATTTTATTTTAGTTAAAAAAAGTTTCTAAACTCTTCTTTTGATTTGTATAAATCTCTTCGAAAAAAAACCCAATAAAAACCCTTATAGCCAATAACAAATACGAAAGTGTCAGAACCACACATTGATATATCACATTACAATTGACACTTTCCCATTTAGACACAACTTGTAAATGGCCAGGGAAACATGCGTGAACATTCTGTTAAAATATCAAAATATCGTCTGCTTGTAATGTCTTATTTATGTTATGACATTCCCCGTATATCTTATGTTTCCACAATTGCTTCCCTTTGCCCTAAATTGTGTAGTCTCCGTAATCGGTACCCCGACTGTTTCGACTGATGGTTAAAATCTGAGGAGCCAGAACTCCGGCTTTTCGACTGGTTTACACTGTTTGGGCTTTTCCGATAATGTCCCGAGTTAGCACCCGTTCGGCAGACATAATTGCTTCCGGCCAGTTCGAATTGCATTCATTCCTGATAAAGCCTTGAAATTGCACGTATTCGTTTCCGTGTTAGCGAGTTTCATAAGTCAGCAGCAAAATTGAGTCTAAATAAACATTTCCAGACAAGGTATTTGCACATAATTCATAGTAGCGGTATAGAGTTATGATTCCTAAAACAGAAATTCCACAGGAGGCGAAAGTGTCTATCCGGATAAGCATGAAGATCCTGGTCGATACTTTACGCAGAGTCCATAATGTTGGCTTTCACACGGTTTCTGCATTTGGGTACAATATCTGTCATGCCATTTTCAGACATTATCTGATGTATTGATGGTACGAAAGCCTTTTAGGACCATTTGAGAGAAAAAGTATATTGTAAAGTCGTAATAATGCGAAAGAAGGCTTAATAACGCGACACAATGCATAATAACGCAACATAAAGGCGTAATAAAAAGTCGTTACAACGCGAAACTGGTAGTAACGCTAAACAAAGACGTATTATGGCGGATTAAAGGCGTAGAGTAATACTTAAACAAATGTATATTTATGCTAACAAAAGGCGTTATTACGCGAAAGAGACGCATATAAACCCCAATAAAAAGCATTATTTCGCAAAAGAAAGAAGGCTTAGTAACGCGAAACAATGGTGATATAGCGTTTTGAAAAACCTTTTTTAACCATGCGAATCTGAATGCCAAACACAATTCGGAACTGGATATGAATATTTCCGTCTACTTAGTCTCCTTCTCTTTCTGTTTTGCATCCCTTTTGGATCTAGCAGTTTCATCATTCGGTAAATGGCATCTCTGGGAACATTGTACCCAGATTGTTTACATTTTAACTGCATCTAACGATAACCATGCAAAACACCCGATGGTTCAAGCTGAAAAAGAATGAAACAAGAAATTAATCCGAATGAGTCTTTTTCCGGAGCATTCCAAGTGTCTTCAATTTCTTTTTCTTTTTCAAGATAAACTGATAATCCGTCTGAATGAGCTAATAGAGTTAACATTTCTTTGATGCTAAATCCTAATCGGAAATACAAGTGGATGATATGGTCGACTTGAAACATCATGCAATCGTCAAAACCATGAACACGCATGAGTGATTGATTGGGGTTTAACGCCGTATTCATTTCATGTCGACCAGTTCACCTTCTAATGTGTGTCATGGGTTTGCCACACCTGTACTTCACACAACAGTATGTCCAAGCTGCTTTCCGACATAGACAGTTAGCCCATTGGTGGAAGACGTATGACGCTTGTCACAGTGGACTTTTGTCAAACGTGGGGAAAGAATGTTGGCCGAGCTTGGGTTTGAACTCACAACCCCTAGATTTACAGTTTGAGTCGCTACTGACTGAGCTACTGGGGCTCAGCTGTATGAACCATGAATATGAATAAATACGCCTATAAGCGTGATTGTAATAGTATATCCACTAAAAGGCGTTATTAAGTCCCTTTTCGCGTTATTATGCCATTCGTTCACGTAACTGCGCATTTCTTCTGCGTTACTACGCATTTCTTCCACGTTACTACGCATTGTGCCTGTTTTAATACGTCTTTCTCACATTAAACGCATTTTCTGTGCGTAATAACGCATTACTTCGCGTGACTACGTCTTTTTGTCTGTTTTAATACTCCTTTCTTTTGCATCCCCTAAAAGGCGTTATTATTCCTTTCTGTTGCGTTTGCTACGCCTTTCTTTCATGTTACTACGCCTTCCTTTAGCGTTACTACGCATTTTTTCAGCGTTAATATGTTTTTCTTTCGCATTAAAACGGCTGTTCTTTTGCGTAACTACGACTTTTCTTTGCGTTATAACGCCCTCACTTTGTGTTACTACGCCTTTCTTTCGCATTTCGCATTATTACAACTTGTCTTTGAGTTATGATGCCTTGTTTGGCGTGACTTTGCCTGGTGTTCCTCTCTCAGAGGATCCATATAGGCTTTTGTATGATGGAGATAAAGTATAGCAAAATAAATTGTTGTTTATTATAGGGTCACCCCTACTGAAAGGGTAAGCCATTTCTGACTCATAAAATCCGTATCACGTTTACTTTCCAAAAAACTATCCTTTTATTAGGCATCAGGCATGCTGGCATTTTGTTTTGTCCTTTAAATAGCTGACAGCTGACTCTCTGGCCATATCAAAACAGACCCAATGTTGCAAGAGGCACTCGGTCCTTATAATAAATGCAGTGGTTGCATAACCAGATGGGAAATATCTCAACATGTAGGAATCAGCTCTCGCCGAGGATTTGGTACCGGGTTTAATCCCCTGTCGCGGTGCAACGGTTATACCTTTGCCATGGTATATTTCCTAGCCTAGTACTGGTTTGTTTACCCAGAGATCATAATTAGGTTAGCTGTAACAGTTATAGAGCTTACATAGTGTTGTAAACGGCGCAAAACTCCAACATCGAACAAGAGGGCCATCATGGCCCTTGATCTCTCACATGCTTTATGCCATGTGATTCATAATGCCAAGAACACAAACTAATTCGATGCCAAACTAGAGGCCAATGAGGACCAATAGTGACCAATAGTGCTCCACTGTCACAAGTTGAAACAACCCAACTCTATGTTGTATGTCAAATTTATTTGGCATGAAACTTGCCAGGTACGTTTTGAGGAGATTCTAATCACTTAAGCTATATAAGGCAAAAGCGGAACATTTCTATAAAAGAATTTGGAAATCGGCCGAAGAAGATTTTCAAGTTTTCACATTAGCCATATAGGGCAAAACAGCTCCGCCCCCTGGTCGCCATGTTTTTTGACAAATTAACATGGCTTGACGGAATTCGAAAGAGGGTATGCCAAGGTACATGTCTACAACATAATTTGAAAAACAGCCAGACACTTTCGGAGGAGTAGAATTTGAAGTTTTCGCTAAAGCCATATAATGCAAAACAGCTCCGCCCCCTGGCGGCCATGTCAATCAACATGGCTTAAATTCGAAAGAGGGTCATCCAAGGAGCATTTCTACAAACTTATTTAAAAATCGGTCAGACACTTTGAGAGGAGAAGTTTTTGAAAGTTTTCAAAAAAGGGTGGCCATGGGTTTTACCAATTAACAAAATGGATTTTAGAAATATGATAGAGTGTCACCCAGTGAACATTTCAACAACACATTTTGGAAATCAGCCAACCAGGTTTCGAAAAGAAGAATTTTAAAGTTTTCAGTTTAGCCATATAATGAAAACAGCCCCTTACCCCCTTGGCGGCCATATTGTTAAACCAATCAACATGGCTTGAAATTATCTGATAAGGGATCAACCAGGAACATTTCTACAAAATTATTTGAAAATCGGCCGACCAGTTTGTGAAAAGAAGAATTCTAAAGTTATTTTCGTTTGGTTGCCAAAGAAACCGGAATTCTGCATGGATCAACATTTGATGGATTTCTGAAAAGTACATTGAGAGGATGCTTGCTGTGAAGTTTCATGCCAAATGACCCACTTATTGCTGAGAAGAAGTTATTGACGGACGCACGCCGGCCGCTGGCGATCACAATAACTCACCATGAGCAGCACTACGTACTCAGGCGAGCTAAAAAGTTCAATTTCTGCTTTTTTGTAGTCATCTGTATAGCATTTATAAAAAATAAGTATAGGCACATTAGAAAAGAAAGCGTTTGGGAGGACCACATGTGCGTTAGATTGATTGTTTGGTGTTTTACTCGGCTTTCAACAATTTTTCAGTTATATCAGCGTGTTTCCTGGGTAAGGTACTGTTGGTCCTTTCATCCTGACAATAGCCAGACACGGCGACGTTATGAAAGAGGCTGTTACCAAATATTGAAACAAGATGTACAATATATATAACTGTTTTAACCCTTTCCCGTATGAAGACGCTTTATGATGCCTCAGCAGCAGACAGCTTTTTGAAAAGAAATAGTGACAAAAGAAGAAATTGCTCAAGACGAGTAATTTCTCCTTTTACCACAAAGTTTTCCACTTTTTTTCCATTTAATTATAGACATTTTCCTTTTTTTGACAACATATGTTCAAAGTCGTCTGCTGCAGGATTGTCGTATGAGGGAAATGGTTTAATGAAGCAATGAGATTGAATGCACAGGGACAAGGACAGAAGGTAAGTGTGTACAATGGTAATTTTAAAAGAATCATCAAAAACTCAAAATTTATAAAAAATAACATTTTTTTAATTTGTACAATGAAAGTTACATAATTAATTATAACATTTAGTATTGAGCAAAACATTTTATTGCACAGGTTATTTGTGGAAGTATAAGTACATGAAGTATCGTAGAATAACAAAATGTTTCACAATATATAACACGTTCATCTTTTTAGCTGGCAGATCAAAAACCCGCTTGGCAACTCGTGAAAATACAAATATGTCATACATATATGGAGCATGAAATGAAATTTCGTGAAGAATATTTACAAACAAAGACAGTATGAAATGAAGCATCATAAACACAAACAGACAAACATGATCAAATGTAATGAAGTGAAGATGAAAATGATGACATAATTATTGCAACTCGTGAAAATACAAATATGACAAACATGTAACATTTGAAGATGAAAATGATGACATCATTATGGTAATTTGAAAACACTCCACGTTCATTTATTTAGCTGGCAGATCAAAACCCCGATTGGCAACTCGTGAAAATACAAATATGACAAACATATAGCATATGGAGCATGACCTGATATTTCATGATACACATTTATATACAAACATAGAAATTATGAAATTGTGCAAAATTGTCAAAAAGACAAACATGATCAATGAAGTGATTATGGTAATTATGGTAATTTGAAAACTCTCTAATTGGCAAGGCATAATAAAAAGAATGTTTAAACCAATGGGTGCTCCCTGAATGAGTTGTAAAAAACCAAAGGGTCAATATCAAATAAAGGTGGGTATTTCAAATTTCCAAAACCTTATTTGACACTCAAACCCTACGTTGTGGGTATTCAAAGGAATTGTCTCATTGAGACGACTATTTTGAGTTCCAGCATCATAGGGTTTACTAAATAAATGAACTGATTAAGTCTGGTATACTACATTTCATATTGGGACATATACCTGCCCATTAAGTTGCATTGAATTGGAGCCAGCAGTTGCTGAGAACATACACAAGAATTACAAAAGTTAGATATTAAAAGGCTATTAAGTATAACATCTAAGCAAATATCGTATAGGTACTGAAGGTCTGAAGCTCTACACAAAGTGTTATTGAATTTCGCGCCATTGATTTGCTGGCCAATGAAATTGATGGACAGCAGGGACATTGTTCTTTTCATTTGAATAAAACAACAAAACACAAACATTATATTCCCCACGCTTAAGACTCTTCTGTTAAGACAATGACTCCAATATTATGGTAGAAGGTATAACTTTCATTAAGCAAAATCAGTGACCGATATGGTTGAATGAAAATAAGTTATTGGACGCATAAGTATGTGACGACCCATTTCAATATTGACCCAACTGTTTCTAAAGATATCATGTTATATGTATAACTCGTAAACTTTTAGTTATCGTGCATTTTGACGCATGTGCAACAGATGACCTAAGAATACACTATGACAAAAGAAGAAATTGCTCAAAATGAACATGTTCTCCTTTTGTCACAATGTTTTCAACTCTATTGAATTATTGAACAATTGTTTATATAGATTTCCCCTACGTTTGCATCTTATCCATGTGCTGCAGATTTGTTTTAATGCGGGAAAGGGTTTATGGATTTATGTTTAAATGGATTTAATATATGCATGACTGGTCAAGCCGAAACCGATGAAATTTGTGGTTTATGGACAAGCAACATGAGAAATAATCCATGATGACCAATTTCTCCTTTTGTTCCAATGATTTTGTTTCCTATTCAATAATGATACTCCCATTGATTGAGATTTCCTATATTTTTGCCGGCATGTTTTTAAAGTTTTCCGCTGTATATGTGTTCTACATTGGAAAGGGTTTATTTACACAAATGGTAGCAATTCAATTTGTTTAATCTCTCCATTAATGGATATGATCCGGTTCGGTAGATTTGGAGTCATTTTGCCTCACCAGTCTATGAGGCAACACTTCTAGTCGTTTGTCTGACTTCACATTTATTGCATATACAAAGGCTATTCCGAGTTTTTACTGTATGCAGATGCAATAGGAACTATGGACAGACACTGGTCATATTTTTGACTTGGTTTTACACTATATACTCTCATTGGTCTAGCTTATTCGTATTTTCGCGTCCATTATTTCAAAGAAAATCTAAAAAAAAAACAATATTTGGAAATAAATTCACCACAAATATTCATCAATAAATGGGTTGTTCAGTATGGACGAATGAGTAAAATGGTTTATGCGAATTAACTGGTATACAAAATAAACAAAATGTACCTAACCGTGACGTCACTATTGAACGATTAGTAGTTGTTATGATTTATGAGCCGTTCCACTTCAAGGAAACCAACAGTGCGTAAACTATCGATAATTACACTTCCATTTTACATACATTTGCGCAGATGCTTTCAAATCAAAGTTGCATTTTTGTTGTATGTGAAAAAAAGGTTAATACAGATAACATCATGATTATCTGACAGGGCTTGCCTACCTGTAATCCTCTTCCACATACACACATTCTGAAGCAGTTGACTTTAGACGTGCTGAACTACAGATGAAATGTTGAAAATTCTGAAAATCATGAAAATGTACAATATTTGGCTTACTGGGTATGTCTACCCAGTGAAAATGAAGCACACACAATCAATAGTTAGATTTTTATGGTACTGGAAAATGAAATTATTACCCGAATGTGATCCCGTAAGTGAAAGACGTATGACGGTCTCATCAGCATCTACACATGTGGACAGAAACATTAGCAAATAAAAACATTAATCTCAGTCATCTAATATTTTAGCTGTTCTAACGACATGATCATTATGCATTTCCAATTACTGTATATTCCATATAAAAAATAAGTACTTATCATATAACACTTATCTTTCCTGTCATTTATGTGTGTGTGTGTGTCTCTCTCTCACGCCGAGCCCCATTATCTCAGTCGGTAGCGACGAGGTCTGTCCAGGGGTCGTGAGTTTGAATCCCGGCTCGGCCAACATTCTTTCTAACATTTGACAAAAGTCAATGCGACATGCGTCATTTGTCTTTCACCAATGGGCTTAGTCTATGTGGAAAAGCAGCCAGTTGCTTGGAAAGAATGTTGTGTGTTGTACTGGTGTGAGAAAACCAGGAAACATATGAGTAGGTGAACTGGCCACCGTGATATGACTTAGAAATTGTTAAAAACGGTGTTAAACCCCAATCAATCAATCAATCAATCAATCAAACTCTCTCTCTCGCTTGAAGACTAAGTATGAAAAAGTATTTTAAGGGGCAAATGCGTCTTGATAATACCGAAAGATTAAGTCGAACTGAAACAGAAAAATATCCCTCTGGGTTTCTTGGTCAACCGTTTACACATTCAATACCTTAACTGATCTACAACAAACCACTGAAGTGAGAAAAATAGTGAAGTCAAAGTCATACATTTTTGTAGCTCAAAACACTTTGTCACCTGCAGACGTATTTTGACGCATTAGGAGCAGACACTTTTTTTAAAGCGAGAATGCCTAAAGAGCAATTACTATTCATTACTTGAGTCGTGTCGCGAGAAAACCAACAATGTGGTCTCTGCGTAAAGTATCGACACGGATCAGCCTAAGTATGCCGCGCAGGCTAATCCGGACAGACACTTTTCGCCTCTTGTTGATTTTCTATTTCAGGAATCATTACTTTATGCATATATCCTCCTGAGACGAAACGTATCGGCGCGGATCAGTCGATACATTACGCAGATACCATAATGTTGGTTTTCCCACGGGACGGCTTAATTATACTCTCTTTTTTTCAATGATATTTTCATATAACATCTTTAGATGTTTTTATAAAATCGTCAGCTGCAGATTATTTGTATGAGGGAGACTATTAACCATGATGATGTACGAAACTGAAAAAATTGAAAACATTTCCAACAATGTGAACAACTATGTATAATTGATTGATTGATTGATTTTAGTTTAACGCCGTTTTTAACAATTTCTCAGTCACATCATGGCGGCCAGTTCATCTACTCATGTGTTTCCTGGTTTTCTCACACCAGTACTCGATACAGCAATCTTCCCAAGCAACTGGCTGCTACAACTATGTATAAACAAGAGCACCGCGTACGGCACAGACGCTCGACGAAAACAGAAAAAAAGCTGAGCTGAACAAAAAACCTTAACCGGACGACCACGCCGCCGCCGCCGCCGCCGACGCCGACGACGACGCCAGGGTCATGACAATAGCTCTCGTTTTTTCAAAAGTCGAGCCAAAAAGGAACTTTAAAATGTCTAGGTCTTCAGATATTTTCAAACCAATAATTAAAGTTAAACAACAATGATACACAAATGATACAACTAAACCAACCTGTAATTATTACTTAACAAATATTCACAAGTTATTTATAATAAAGAAATATTGACAAACTTTCGCTTGTCGTAGAAAAATGTAAATCTTCTGTCCTCTCCTTGAACATGTCTTACTGAATACATTAAGGAAAACAGGTCCCTTCCCTGACGACCACGTTTTGCAATGGATATCAATAATTTGAACACTCTTAGTAAAGGGTCACAAAAAGACTCTTTTTGCTAAATAATGATCACATATGGCCGGTACTTTTGGAAGGGAAGATTCTGAAAGTTTTGGCCCTTTCCCCCCTTCTGATGCTGCAGCAAAACAAGATATACATTGAACTATTTGAGCAACTTTTAAAATGGATCACATAAGGAACATTCCTCTGAAATTATTTAGAATTGGTCCTGTGGTTTTGGAGGAGAAGTTGTTTGTAGAAAATTGTGAACTGACCGACTATGAGGACGACAGGGGATGGTCAGTGATTACAATAGCTCACTCCACACTTTGTACTCAGATGAGCTAAAATTCAATGGTAAACAAAACCTTTCCCACATACAACAACTCTGCAGCAGACTATATGACGGAACTGGTTAACCCTCAACACTTGATGGGTCTATTCGAATTAAGTTTGATGTAGTATGTATTGCTTGGATTTTTCATTTGAGATTGCACAAGTCTGCCAATTGGCTGGATATAGATTCTGCCTTCTTGTTGTCCCTTCATTGACACTTCTTGTTCAGATCTTGCCAAGGGAACGTTCACATGGCCTCGTTGGTTGCTAATGCCAATACGTGGATGATCCTGTGGTAAAAGAGCAGCAGGCCTGTTGGTTATTGAATGGTTTTGTGGCAAGGCTTGTAACAAATCAGGTCTAAATTGATGGTATAACTGTCTCGAATCTGGCTTTCTGTTTCCGATATGTCTACTGGCATGACCAGTGTTGTTGTTTTCATGTGATTGAACATGAATTCTTGGCACGGGTTTGTGTGGAACGTGATCCCTCGGCACGGGTTTGTGTGGAACGTGATCCCTCGGCACGGGTTTGTGTGGAACGTGATCCCTCGGCACGGGTTTGTGTGAGTAATGATGGATATGTTCACCTGTGTCCCTTGTTTCTGAGGTAACACTTCCAACCGACCCACTGCTTTGTAATGATTCCGCACTATGGTAATCACTGTCGTATTGTGGGATAATACGCTTTACAGGGTTCACCAGCTGGAATGGTAGACTGAAAAATAAATATGTATTGCTTGTCAATACAAATGACAAATAAAGTGAGCTACATGTGAGTTATTGTGAGATTAATGAGCAATTTATCCCTATCACTCTAAAGTCTAAATTTGAGACATTTTTCTTTAATAGAACTTTAATTTCTAAAAACATTCTGGCAGATGTCTTATTTCTATGGCAGATTTATTCTATGTGGGAAAAGGGTCATGATTGCCTGATGTTTTGCACAATAATGATTAATCACATGCATGTTACAAGTTTTTATATTTATGTTAAATTAAAGTTGTTAATACTTATTACATCGAACCAAATTCATCTAAATGCAAATATATTTATTTGAATAAAAAACGCAGTTTCTATTCATGCATCAATGATAAAATTCAGATTAAACAATTTCTATCGATAATATTTTTGAAACGTTGATTTTTGCCCTGTTAGTGTAAGTGAACATACTACACTTACTATTATACTATATGAGCCGTAATTCTATTTATAGTAACACGGAAGGGATTCCCCAAATTAACATTACGATCATTTTCTTACAGCATACGGACAATATCGAGAGACTTTTCGAATATCCTACGATTGTTGGGATCTTTTACACATTCTTTTTCTGAAATGGAAATTCTGACGCCTGTGCACTTACATGTATTTCTCTTGAGTCAAAGCCTTATTTCTATCCAGTAAAAAACTGACGGCTTCTGATGGTGTAAGAAACCACACTAATTGCTGCATATCTTTCGGAACGGACTTCAAAAGTTCTTCTGTTTTCGGAGAATTTCTCATCCATCGAGCTACGCTTTCTGCTTCATCGAAAATTTCTTCTGCTGCCACCAATACTTCCTAGAAAATGAAAGTCAAACTCTTTATCTGATTTAACTTTGCTAAGGCGTTTTAAGTTGTCCGCTGCATATGTGTTACATGTGGGAAAGGGCTAAGCTGTCTAAAGTTGTCTGCTGCATATGTGTTACATGTGGGAAAGGGCTAAGCTGTCTAAAGTTGTCTGCTGTATATTTGTTGCATTTGGGAAAGGGCTAATGCTGTTAAAGATGTCTGCATTAATGCATGAGTTCAACAGACAGATGAATAATATAATAATATATTTTGCAATTAGTCAATTACCTTCCTAACTTTCAAGCCTATCACACAACACATGCTTCTTTCAACAAATTGAGAGGTTTATAAGTTGGTCAAGCTTATTGCCGAGCCACGGTAACTCGGTCGGTAGTGACGCGGACTGTCAATGTAGGGGTTGTGAGGCCGAACCCCAGCTTGGTCAACAGTCTTTCTGGTATTTGATAAAAGTCAGTGCCACGAATTGGCTAACTGTCTATGTGGAAAAAACAGCCAGTTTTTTTTAAATACTCGTGTGTGGACTACTGGAATATTTAGGTAGATGAGTTGACCACCGTGATACGATAGAAATTGTGGGAAAATCCCAATGTCAGAACCCGCTCATCAGGGGATTCGAACGGGACCTTCGTCATTTTGTTTTGTTTAGTGCAATAGCAGTCATTGTATTTGGAAAGCTGGCAGCTATGATGAACAATTAATTTTGGAAAAAGGTTTTTTTTTTTTATTAGAGCAAGTTCTCCTTTTCCCATAATATTTTCCTTTCTGTATCAAAATAAGTCTTCACGTTTTCAGAAAGTATAAAAGCTGACAAGTCTTCAAATTCCTGTTTTATAAAGTAAAATACTTTCCTGACACCTAGTTCTATGACAGGCGAAACATGTGTGGCAAAATGAGAAATAGCTCATATTAAAAATCATGATATCAAAATCGAATGCTGCAGATTTGTGCATATGGGAAAGGGTCAATAAAGATTTCCTTACATTAAATGTGTGTGTATTTGGCGGTTCTTTATGCACTGTCAGTTTAGTTGCTTTTTGATGGATAAATATAGTTGCATCATCTAATGATTTCAGCTGGCTCTCCTTTCTGTTTGAAAACTCTCTGTGCTGCCAGGAACCAGTTTCAATCTCGAATGTATACTGTCAAAAATAAAAATCATCCAGTTAAAAACAATAAGTCGCAAAGTATCTACGCATGAAAGTACATGTATACTGCTAGTAAAGATGGTTTCTTGAGGGACAAGTTGTCGATTGCCGTAGTGAAAGGCAGTTTCCTAGTCTAGTACTGGCTTGTTTACAGAGGGATCATAAATAAGTGGACTGAAAACGAAGTAAAACCACAAAAAGCATGGCAAAAACACAAATAAATCAGTACAGAAAGAGTTTGACGATGTGTATTCAAGGCATTTTCCTCTAGGAGTAGATCATATTC
>JAUELF010002760.1:0-18337 GCA_031471495.1 Clinocardium nuttallii
ATTTGATAGATTAATATAAATAAATCCGAAGGGCGGTTTGCTCGTGACGCAACCAGCACTATCCAATTATTGTCAAGTAATTAGACGGACTTTAAATACCACGAGGACACAGTGCTATTTTAATAAATGCCAAATATGCATTTAATGCTAATTAATATTTTGACATTTCTCAATGTTGTTATTATATTTTCTATTCCTAACGATACTGATGTAGTGGCTACAGCTAAAATAGTAACATATAATAGGTCATTATCCAACGAAACATCTTTTGTAAATCGATAACATCCTACATTGTAGGAACTCACATAGAAATTTTGTTTTAGGAATCTTACAAAATACACGTCCGCACAATTTGATCCGGTACCACACTGTTCTGGAAATTAGTCAAACTAGAGATGTAAATTCATCTTATATATCTTGTTGCGAAGAGTTCCCTGGAATGTGCATTTAAGTCAGATCACGAGGATGCCTGGGGAGATCACTGCTCCGTGAACACCAACCTAGCGTAATTATTACTTCTGTAGAATGAATGTTTTTACAGGTTTCAACTTTAGTTTGCAAGTGTACAATGTGCATCCATAAATGAGCCGTCCCGCGAGAAAAAAAACAATATTGTGTGCTCTGCGTAAACGTATCGACCCGGATAAGCCCAAGCATGCAGTCCAAGCTTACCCGGATAGACACTTTTCGCCTCTTGTAGATTTTTAGTTTCAGGAATCATTACTTCTGAGACGGAATGTGTTTGCTCGGGTCAGTCTACGTGGACTGCGCTGGCTGATCTGCGTCAAAGCATTACGCAGAAACCTTATTGGGATTTTTTCCCGAGACGGATAGAATTGTTATTCACATGAGTTTCTTCAAACATTGTGTGACTAATTGGTGATTACGATAGTAGCTGCTCAGACGGCGTAGGTGCATACAGGTTGCTTTATAGTGAGCGCCGTACATATGCACTAATGCTTTATGAAGTAAGTTCGGTAAATACTATTTGAATAGGCTTTAACCCTTTTCCCACTTGAGGTTGTTCTGCAGCAGACAACTTTAAGATCTTCTAGGAAAACATGTATACACTTTTTATAAATAAAGCATAGTAATTGAATAGATGTGTGAACAATTTGACCATACGGGATAATGCTCAACATAAACAATTCATCCCTTTGCCTTCAATTAGTTTTAAAAGTCGTCAGCTGCAGATACATGACAAATGTGGCTTGGTTGGACATGGTTCACAATCTATGAGTATTGCGTATAACGTACGTTATTCATGATTACTACAATTTGTGTTGATTAAAGTTGAAACTGCATATTCCATTTTCGCCATACAATATTCCAGTTATACCACGTATATCGTCCTATTTCGTTGTTTCAATCGTTATGATAAAGGTTTAGTATGAGCCGAAAAGGGATCAAACTCGTGACCTCCCGCATTAAGGCATAAGTTCTTCTACTGCACAAGGCATCCCGGACAGTTCTAAGAAAGCTTTATTACCAATCACTGACTTAAACTGAATGTATCCAATTTGAAATGTGTAGAGACATATTAACGCATATGTTATGTTTTTATTTATAGAGGTTGCCCATATGTTTGCCAAATATGTATGTGTTTGTTGCAGGTTGATTATATAGGATAATGGTGTAGTGGTTACAGATACATAAGGTATAATACGTCAGTGTCCCATGATGCACTGCATTAAGGATAGGTGAACAGTCAATCTCATAGTCATAAACTGTTGGAATACACATGCCTGACAGTATGTAACACCAACACCGAAAAGTGTCTGAACCGAAATGCGACTTCATATTTCATTGGTCCGATCTGTTTCTATTCTAGTTAAACAACACATTGTAGAGTAATACGGACTTTGGATTTAAAACGGGCTATTGCAAATATAAACAACACGACATTTGAGGATATTGAAAAAAGGACATTTGAGACTATCAAAGCTTTGCGTTTCAAGATAAAATATGTATATGCATATGATCATTATCTACAACTTCAACATTCTGCATTTATTCCTGAGAAATGAGAATACCATTTAGGCCATGACATACGAAAATAGTCCTACGGGATTTTCCTATCAGTGAGATCCAGACCATCATGTGCCTCGTCGAAGTCTGATCTGGATATTCTCTGTTAGCTATCTCGCCACACAATTATCACGGAACATCTGGGGGATGATTACAAACAAACTACGATATACGAGTATGTAACACTTGATTGCAACTCTCCTTGTACATGTAGGCAGGAGGCAGCTCAAAAAGAAAGGCACCCACAATATGACACTAGCTTGAACCGTAAGAGCCGGGTAAATGGGTTTGAACGATTGGAGTTAAATGCAGGGTTTGAACGATTGGAGTTAAATGCAGTTATTGAGCTGCAGTAAGTGAGGTGGTATTGGTTTCATACTTAATATAATTTAAGATCAATTGAACACAGGCGTGGAGCCAACGTGTGTTTATCCTTTCCGCTGCTATATGACATTAGCTAGTGATTAAAGGCGTAGAAACAACGTGTTTTTATCACGTCTGCTGCAAATGACATTAGCTAGGGAACAATGGTGTGGAACCAACGTGTTTCTATACTGTCCGCTGCAATATGACATTAACTTGTGAACAACGGTGTAGAACCAACGTGTTTTATCCTGTCCGCTGCGATATGACGTTAGCTAGTGATTAAAGGTGTGGAACCAACGTGTTTTATCCTGTCCGCTGCGGTATGACATTAGCTAGTGATTAAAGGTGGGGAACCAACGTGTGTTATCCTGTCCGCTGCGATATGACATTAGCTAGTGTAAGCGGCATAAATAATAATAAAAAAAAGCATCTGTCTTGAATTCGATTTCCTACGAGTATCTTTTTTTTTGTGAGAGGACCATGTATAGTAACACTGCACTTTCTACATGTATGGGTCGATGTTGAGCCTTATGCTAGGTTCTCACTATCACAATTTGAAGCAGAATTAAAATCGTTGTCTTAATCGTGGAGTAATCGAGGTGATCTTATTATATATTATCAGATCTCGAGGTCAGTCGTGACAATATTGTTCATCATAGGATATTTTGAATTCAACGATCAACATGATTAATTTTCAAATGTCATCATCACATCATATATTATTGGATCGTAACAAAGCGTGACATAACGCATCTAATCGTGCTTTCAAATTGAATTGTGTTCGGGATCAACCTTGGACAAGACAAACACCACGCTCTCTTGAGATGTGCGATGTCCCACGATCTGTTAAGATGTATGACGCTCTGTCGAGTACCATTGCTCACGACCTGACACGAATAACTTACGAGCAGAAACGAGTCCGCTACGAGTAGATAATTGAAGTCACGATCGTTAGCCTTTGGGATATGCCAACCAAGGATACTAGATACAGGAAGGGAATGGGAAAGGGCCAGACTATCCCCCTAAGCCTGAACCAGTCAAGCCAAGGCCGCCACCAAAAGGAGGCAGAGGACACCACCTCAGCCAAAAAGCCAAGAGAAAGAAAACAGTAACTGCCTTTACTGAAGCCATTCGTCACAGTAGAGATGTACATCATATTTCCATGTCAATTCTGACTATCTCTGGAACCAACATTTACAATCTAACAAATTAATTGATCTGAGTAACGTGCAGTAAATAAGATAAATGTAAACCTAGGTTATTATGAAAGCATAATAAACAATTAACATTTATAATTTATTAAAATTAATAAATAACACGAAGTGTCGATGGTGGTTTTAAACTCATTTTCCCTTGACGTGACACATTCATCAATAATTGATCATAAGTACATGACGTTGTATCAAATATACCTTGTATTAAATTACCATAACATTTAACGTGATAATACAGTATGTAATTGGCGTTTCCCCTTATAGCTCAAGGTTATTGGTATAGCAAAAAGACGGATGCATCTGTGTCTAGATAAATAACTCCTGTAGTAATGGTCATGTACCGAGGAACAACGTGCTATAACTGACATACTGTTTAGAAAGGCATAGACACCATTCAAGGAAACAGACAAGCATGAAGTATATTTGTTTATGTTAAACAGCACCTGTGTAAGACGTTAGCCTACGATTTATGAATCTAATATCTACCGTTGATTAACAAATGTAGATTTATTATTGTATTAAGGATGCTTTCTGCCGTTTACAGTGTTGTTTACCAGTATTATTTATCATGACACCGATCCATGCAATCCTTTGTACAATATTGATTGATTGTTTTGTATTTTACGACGTTCTCAATAATATTCAGTTATATCACAACGTTTCCTGGTTAATTTACAAGTACTACTGGTGCATTTAGCCTAGCCATTGAGTCATAATGCTAATCCTGCCATCCTGAGCTTCAAGGGGGGGGGGGGGGGGGCAGTTATTACTAACATGTTTTAAGTCATTAGTATGACGCGGCCTGGATCGAGCCCGCTTAAACTATATCATTAGCGCAATGAAGGGAATTGAAAATGGCGGACCCCATGGAATTTTGCGAGCTTCATTTCAGAAATGCTCATGGCTTATTGAAAAATAAAATCACACCTGTAACCCATTCATGGATTTTTCCGTAATAATTAAATCTACCTGCGTGCTGTTTTCCTCCAATAAACGTCATTATGGCGGAAAACACATTTGTTGATGTTACTTCAATGTTTAGGTCTTTAAATTTTCTAAAAGGTCGCACTCTTAACCGACAAAATATACGTAGTATTTAATAGAATGAGACTGAATTCGAATGGAAATGTTTTACTGTGAGAATGAACTCCTAGTACAAAGACAGTTTCTCTCACATTTCGTGGTTTATGGACTAGGTTTGTTTCAACTGTACAATACATATGCTTAAATTGTTTTTCCTGATCTGCACTTGTTTTGATCGTTACCTGGATACTTCAGATATGAATTAATAATTAACAATTAGTTTATTAAACCTTCGTTCTAGACTAATTGTTTTATTTTTATTATAATAATTGCTTATTCATAGTAAATTATCTCGTCTACGTATATAGCAGATATTCTGTATTTGTTTAACCCTTCGTTGGAAAAGTAAGATTTTGTGTTGCTTCAGCGGAAAGTCTATATTCCGCCTGTGGCTTAAGTTATCGACGTTTGTGAAGTTTTCTTATGATGTTATGTAGTTCTTAGTTTGGTTAGGGATATATTCTCTAACTGTTTGCAGGTAAAAATACCTTCTCTAGCATACACTTTCGGAACATGATGTTTGCTATGATAAAGAGCAATATCAGAGACCGACCCTTTCAGAAACATGTATGTTCTTCTATTTCGAATAAAGAAAGTTATAAAGAAATGCAAATGTTGCAATAGCCATACTTTGTAAAAGACCAAAATGTAAACGTTTATTTTAGCCTAAATTAGTAAATCGGTCTGTTAAATTATGTGTAACAATATTCAATTCTCGCCCGTCCTAGTCGAACCACGGCCAGATATTCACCCTAAAACACTAACGACATTGTTCCAATTACACATTTGTTGTCGCGCAGCCTAACTTTTACAGAAACCTTTCGCTCCCTTTGGATTTCCTTTTTCTCGAATCATTACTCTATACCTCTATTCCTCTGAGACGGTATATGTTGATCTTGAATAGCCTGCGGGGACTGCACATGCTGATCTGGGTCGATACATTGCGGAGAGATCCTAATGATTGTTTTCTCATGGAACTGCTCATTTCTAGATTTGATTTAGACATAACAAGAATATGGCATACTAGTATTTGGGTTACATCGATTCGACTTGCTAAATACATTTTAATATATGTGCATCTAGTTCAGCTTGGTTATTCCAAAAATCTAGCCTTTGCTTACAATATCAGTCTTAAACTCCAATCTATCTCAAAGTCCTTTGCTTACTCAAATAATTGTCTCCCCTGATTCTACATATCAACACTAGTTCGTAGAAGTGTTCCTTGGCTAAATAAACATATATAACATAAGTCTAAACGTGTTACACATATGTATACAAGGGAATTATTAACGTTCATTATGTGCGGAAAGTATAAACATATATAACATAAGGCTAAACGTGTTACACATATGTATACAAGAGGAGTATAAATGTTCATTATGTGCGGAAAGTATATACCTTTATTAACTCATCCTCCGAAAATATAGCCAAAAGTTTGTTAAATTTTAACAGAATTATTTCTTAGGAGGCCAACTTAAGTTTGAATTACCATTCTAATGAAAGTGTGTCTTCATGGTTATGATGGTCGGTTACAAACGGGATAGTAGGGCTTTGTTATAAGTTAATTGATACCCTTTTTCAGCTGAGCGTATATGGAACATGATGTGGCTATATAATAAGTATAAAGGAACCCATTTCCATCAGAGCGTACATGGAACATATTGAGGCAATATTTTAAGTATATCGGTACCCACTTTCAGCTGAGCGTATATGGAACATAATGTGGCTATATAATAAGTAAATTGGTACCCATTTTCATCAGAGCGTAAATGGAACATATTGAGGCTTTAGTTTAAGTATATTGGTACCCATTTTCATCAGAGCGTACATGGAACATATTGAGGCTATAGTTTAAGTAAATTGGTACCCATTTTCATCAGAGCGTACATGGAACATATTGAGGCTATAGTTTAAGTATATTGGTACCCATTTTCATCAGAGCGTAAATGGAACATATTTAGGCCATAGAATAAGTATATTGCGCCCCATTTTCAGCAGTGCGTAAATGAAACATAATGTTCCTCTCGTTCATTCTCTTACAGCACGGTAAATGTTTTAATTCAGTTGAAACATAGTTATGAGCAAACAGATATCACCGTCTTAACCATTACAAAAGTGTCCGAATGTATAGCGAACTGCCAGACGTTTATTATACCAAAGACAATCAATTTGCGGCTAACTTTTAATGAGTTCATGTATTATCTATATTATGTTCACTCATGAATTGTTTCCCGTAGGTTACTTGGTACTAGTCGTACGTGAACAGAATACATATATTTATTATTATTCATTTATTCTTTATCTCTGTTCTTTCTCTGAAGCGTTGTTTTATTATAAATAATTGACGTGTTAAGGTAATGACGTCATATAAAGAGTGCCGTCTTGTTTGGCGCTGTTTATTCCATCTACTCTTGTACCCTATATTCTTGTTTATTGATGCCACTTGGTCGATACGTCCTCGACTTGCCTTTTCAAAGTTGTTATATCGTCTTCGTGTAGTACGCGTAGTCTATATGTTTGTTTTATCATGGAACTGCTCATTTATCAGTTGTATAGTATGATAAATTATCGCGACAGACGAATTTTGAAGACACTGTCTGTCATGCAATTTTTAATATGTATATTCTAAAATGTGTTAATTCGTTTTGCAAACAAAACCCATAACATGTTATTAAAGGAAAATGTATTAAAGATTAAATTATGTATTGTAACACGAGAGTTATGTTTCAGTTACAGTAAACGATGTTGAACAGTGGATACCCCATTCAACCACCGTTCTCGTGATAATTGAGCAGGCCCACGCGCATTATAATTAAATATTATGTCATCTTAAATGCAAATATTTTCTCCATGTCATTATAACTGTTGACACAATGTTTATTGGAAAAAGGCTAAATCAGCAAATTGTCCAATAGACTTTTAATTATTTTAAAAATAACATTTCTTCAGTTATTACTCCGTATTTAAAACTCAATTTCTAGAAGCACATTATTCTTTCATAGTCAACATTCTGCTTGATATGTTATTTAAGGTGGAATAAAACATTCGCCACATCGGCTCTTAATATTTATTATTTTTGCAACAATTATAGATTGATTCAAGAAATCTCCATTGTTTTCTCTTTTAAACTGGTTTTCGGAAATAATTGGATGACACAATAATTATATTATTTCTAGTCCATTAAAAATTCGACCAAATATTTTTCTCTCTGAAATATATCAAATAACATTATTATGGCATATTAGTACGGTACATAACCTGTATACACTTTTACAAAAGTAACCGATACATGGTGTAGTAATAAGAAGGCTTACCGGCTGAAAGACATTCTCTGTCATTCGAATTACGAAGTAGTTGTAACGCGGTTCTTGGAATTGGTTTGTGAAGCACGATTTGGTCAATGACTTACATGTACGGTTCTGAGGATCAAACCTTGCCCCTCTTGACTGCAGCTTGTCCCACTTGTCGATAGCACAGGCTAAATATAGCAGATTACCTGTAGATGATTATCTTGTAAATTTAAGTTGTTGGTAAACCGCAAATGTCAATCGGAAACCAACGATAAATAGAAAAAGGTTATTTATATGCGTTTCCATGGTAGTCCAATTATGAAGCTATATTTCATATAGCTTTCGCTACTGTCAAACACTGTAGACGTTGGTGAATGATAATATGAACGGAATCAAAGACCGGGAACGATCGATCGGGCTTATGATGGTCATTGAGAAAACGTCCAACCCATTATAGCTGACAAGTACATTGCACACTGCAATGCCGCATTATGTAGGTAAATTATAAAATGAACAGAAGCCAAGACCGGGAACAATCGATTGAGCTAATTAAGGTCATTCATATAACGTTAAACCAATTATGGCTGATAATTACAAGGTCAATTGTTCAGATATAGTAATGAAACATAATGATATAGTGTTTGAGAGTCCCTTTGCGAACACGAGCCGTAAGTCATTTGCTACCAGTGTAGATCAGCTATCTCATCCATGAAGCATCATCTATTGATTCGCTGTTAGATAATAAGTAACATACTGCTTTAAGAAAAGTGTTAACTACATTCATAAGGAAGCATGCATGCATTCGTGTGAGCATAATACGGATAATATGAATGTAATATTATATAATCCAAATTAAAACAATTTGGAAAAAATGGTCATTTGTTTAAATAATAGCACCAAGAGGAGAATAGCTTTTACGAAGGTTGGAATGGGGCTTAAGCGGTCCAGAAAAGCGGAGAAATGCCAGTTACCCGTGGGAAACCAGGATGATTCAGGTGAAGTAATGAACTTGTTATTCTTTCAATGAGAAGTATTAATGGAATTCGATGCTGCACGACAGCCGGTGCAGTGACCTAGTGCTGTTAATACTGTTGGTAGTACTATACCTTTAAATATTAAGGATATTTTATGGGAAGGCAATATATCTATATTGCATCATTGTTGAAGTCAACAAGAGAGCTGCAAGTCATAACAGACAATGGTCCAGTTGATGAGATAACCATACAAACTGGAAGATTATGCATTAATCAGGCAAAACTTGAATCATTCAAAATATCAAATGACGAGTGGAAATCCGGCTTGCTTGTTTATGTAGGCATTTTGATTTGCTAGGTATCAGCAAATCAAAATCTGCTGGGGTGATATAAAGTAATCGAAACTTTGATTTTATATATGTTTTACTTTAATGTGCTCCTTTACCCAACGTCAAAATCAGATCGGCTGCCTGATACTTTTTTGAATATGTGACTGTGTAGTGTTTTTCCTCAATGCAATCGTTATAGATTGGCTGTCTGGGTATGACAAGTGTTGAACCATTAAATGATCACCGTCTTTTTTTGGGACTAAACCTACCAGAGATATCAGATTTTAATTCTCTAGGTATCAACATTTGAAAACCATTATTATTATGATAAAATGCTTCCTATGGGTTCGTCAACTAGTTGTGCTATCTTGGAGAATTTGTCAGGTTTCTTTGATTGGTTAATATGTGAGAAAACCAAAAGTAGAGACATCCTGCATTATCTAGACGATTTCCTTTTGGGGAAAAAGCTTCGAGTTTTAGGCCGGGTTTAAAGCTAACAGAATGTCAATCGATTTTGGAGTGCCTCTAACTGAAGATAAAGCAGTTCAATCTACAACATGTTTAAACAAAAATGGGATTGAAATGGATTATGATGAAATGGTTATGCGTCTTCCAAAGGAAAAACTCATAAAATTGAAAGAACAAATATGCAAAGTCTTATCTTCAAGAAAGATAACTCTAACATAAATGCAATCACCGCCGGGTCTTCCAATTTTCACATTCAAAGTCGTCTCCCCTGGTAGGGCATTCTATAGAAGGCTGATTAATGCCACATTAGGAACCAAAAAGTCTCATCATAAAATTAGAGTCTCTTATACCATAATTAAAGCTGGTTTAAACGTCATCAGATATCAATTCAAAGCCATAGTGTATAAAGCCCTACTATTCACCGAATCAATCGGACACCTTAAATCACACAGTTTTAGAATAGGTAGCGCTATAGATTTAGCTAATTTGGTAACATAGAAAAGTTGAATCATGGCTGCATGCAGGTGGAAATCAAATGCCTATACTAAATACGTATGAGTTTAAGGTTGCACATACACATTTATACAATTGTAAGTGTTCCAGGAATGCAGAGTTTGTGTTTGGTAGGTTCGTCTAGTGTGTACTGTGTTGGCATGGAGGCAAGAAAGACGTTTGCCCAGCACTTGGGCTTACCATATGTTTCAAACAGGTTGATGGGGGAAAGGGGTATGACACTGTACATCCTAAATTCGACGCTCGACAACCAGTTTAAAAAGGATAAATGTATTTCATTGTTATCTACTGCGGATCGAATGATTTAACCACAGAACGTGTTCCAGGCAAGGACGTTATATAGGACACTAAGACCTCAATATTTCGCTAAAAGGCACTATTCAAAGACATAACGATCGTTTGTTTGGTATTTACTGCTTGCTAGGAGGGATTGGCATTTTGCTCCTATCGGTTCGTTCCAAGATTGACAACAAGAAGAAAAGGGTAAATGCAGCCATAAAATCATTCGTGTTACACTCAGGTGGGAAAGTATACCACAATGACAGTTATGGGACCCACCTGTCAAATTTAGGAAACAACATTCTTCTTAAAAATTTGAAGCGGCCTTAAACATGTTTTTTAAAGAAAAAGGCAATCTATACCCTGTCGGTCAATAGGAGCAAACTAACAATTTGGAGCGTGGCAAAATATAGTTGGATATTTTACGTTGGCGGCTCTGGGGAGACAGAAAACTGTTGTCGGGTTATCAACGTGACCTTTACCCTGGCCTGACACGCTCACAAGCTGCAGTTACCCCTCCACCTCTATGTATAGATTGGATGTCTAGAGCTGTCTAACGCTTGGACACTGTATTCGGAGGATATGTTATACGGGATGACCCAAAATGCTTTCCACCTGAGATTGTCTTAACTTGTTGGATTTCAACACTATGGTAACATAGGTCGCTGATTCGCCAGTGAAAAGTCGTAGGCAGTCGGTTGTCTCCCAGGTCGGGTTGTCACAAAATGTGTTAAGATGTTATGTCAGTTGGAACGGACCTTTGCATCCATTATTATGCCCCTATAATTTATCGATTACAATAATAGGATGTGTTTATTCTCCGAAACAGTCTTAAATATCCAACGCATGCTATAAATCCTTCGCAAAAGTATTACGGTCGCAATTGAACTTGAAATGTGAATCAAGTAATCTGCATACTCTCTAAAATGTTTAAAAGCTATACTGTATACAATATCGATTTAATATACTGTAGATAGTAACGATGGACAGATTAAAACGAACAAAACGTGGTAAACAATTTAATTATATTTTTCATAGAACACGGTTATATACCTGGTTATATGGTTAGTATGATCAAACTTGATAGGATACACTTTAAATATGTGAACTTAGATATATACATTATCATCTTATGACTTTAAGGAGTATTGTAACAAATTGTTAGGAATATATTTAAATTACATCGTACTCACTTATGATGTGCTTAGATGGTTATTATCAAATTCTGCTACTCCTGCTTGTTTTTATTCACAATTTGTGATAACAATCAGTGACAATTACTGGCGTGTTCGTGTTCTTTGTGCATTATTCTTCATTTTATCTCATATATTTAAATGTGTATATAATGCTTCGATGGCTTTAAGTAGATGTATATGTTGATACACGTTTTCATATTGTAGTATGTGTTATGATGTATTTAAAGATGTTACAATATACCCATTCAAAGCAGGCATGTTGGCTCACATGAACACGTAGTACTTTCTGAACAACCTGTGTGTTATATTTTCATCATAGCGCTGCAAAATGCAATGATTTAACAATACACAATATTATATTAATACCCCACTCATATTGAAGACAAAGTAAACAAAAGTTACTATAGATAGTAACATAACATTGTTTTGACATATGAAGTTATACTTCATATCTTTCGGAAACTGTCTGGCTTGTTATTGACCTACAAACTAATGTCTCTAAAAAAATAGCCTTTTTCACTGGACCTATTTTAACATAGGTAAAACTCCGGATAAAAAACCCTCAACATGTTACAAGCCATTGCAGAATTGAGTATTTGTCTGTAAGCAAGAAACCAAGGAAAAGCCTTTCGAGTGTTGAAACAGTTTTACAAATATAATCTGTGACATAGTCTTATACTCGCGTATGTAAATTTTCACTAGCAGACACATCTTTAGTTTTATTTCAAATTGACGCGGGACATTGGTATTAAGCAATATGCATTTAAAGAACTTCATACTCCGATCAAAACTATTGTACTGAGACACAGGTTATTTTTGTTCAGTGACATTAGAAGATGAAGAATTGTTCTGAATGTCATGACTTATATGTACTTTTCAGTGCTGAGAAATTGACCATTGGTGACATTGTTTTCAGTAGTTTGTCTAAATAAACTGCTCAACAGAAGTCCCTGTATTTAACATAATTCCAACAGTCATGGTTATTGAACCAAACACTAACTCGTCTTTTTTTTATCATATATATAAATTTTCATCTATCAAAATATAACCGATGCAGATATATATTGTTGGAAGTTGGGGTTAAATATCTTGTAATGGCTATTGGACTTTTTACTAGTGTATCTCTTGTCCGAAGGATGGTTGATACACATTTATGAATTTATTTAAATACCAAACAATTGCACATTATCTGCAGGATATCCGTCTACAATTCGAGGTTAATTATTTGGGCGAGTCTATAAGTTATATATTGAGTTATTATAAACAAATATGCACAACACTAAGAGTTTCTAGGGATATTTTTTTCAACTGAAACATTTCAAACATAAGGCGAGAAAACCTCGAAACACTTACGTACGGGAACATACTCTAGGATAATTGAAATTTCATTGCGAAACAGGGGGATTTTGACGACACTTTGGAAGCTTTATAGATAGTAATTCCGTATTGTATCGATATCTGCATCGCAACTGAATAATGGAAATGGAAGAACTTTGATCGGGCTTGTGTATATACATATAATAGACATAAAAGGGACGTATACTCTAAATTTATATTAACTTTACCTTTTGCAATCATATTTTGTAAAGGGTCGATCAATGAATATATATTGCCTTTTATTGCAACAGAAATTGTATTACGAAATGAAATGTCGGTCCTAGACAATTGCAGTTGGTTTTGCTCTTCAAGAATATTCGATATTCAACGTGACTTCATATAAACTATCGTTAGAAGTAAAGATATTTCTTTTCACCAAACACCATATAGAAAATGTTACTGGTTACCTTTCCACATACACTTACCTATGTCCATGTAGCTATTTGTAGAAGCTGAACGCTAGTTTACTAGAAACTGAAACGTATCAATCGTCGGACATAGTATTTGGCCTAGATGCTGTGGATGTAATTCGCGATCAATTGATTGCTAGCCCACATACTAAAGAAATAAACGTCAAACAATATAATTACTCACACCAGTTCCTTTAACTCTGTATAAAAGAGCCGTATTCTACGTTATCTTACCATGGGATATTTTCGACCAATGATAATTCAGATCACCCTGTATATCACTGCAGTTAAAATCGAACTGTTCGCATGTTTTTCAAAAAAGGTTTCAATAATAGTATGCTTTCGACGACAACACTTTATACACAGGTGCAGTACTAGCGAGTTTCTGGAACACCACGTAAATAATATATATAGGAGTATACATTGCATTTCCTTCATCTTGTTTAAACGAAAACATGAATTTAAAACAAGTAAATCAAGTATACATCACGATATTTTAAATTGAAAAATAAAAGGAGTTACTGTTAACAAAAATATTTGAAGGTTAGTGGTGGCTTGCCTCTCGTAAAAAGGTCCCCGGTTCCTATTCTGAAATTAACTAATTCTTGTTTGGGATATTTTCACACACCCGATTCGAATTATTATTAAATGTCAACGAAGCCGACATCTATCATAATCAATATAACTGAGAGTTGGTCTTGCAGTCGATGTCAAATTAATAAGTTTTAAATTATTTGGAATATATAATTAACCTGCATGAACTGGTGGCCGGGATATTACTGAGAAAATGATAAAAACGGCGTTACACCCCAATCAATCAATCAATCAATAGTATATAATTGATTTTAATTAATAACAAGTTCAGATTGCGACCACTTAAACTATACCGTTGTGAAGAATTCTAAAGTTCATGACGATACATATCTTAGTCAGAAGGGTTTTTTAACTGAATTAATTATCAATCAAGAGATATATTCTAGAAGGTGATTGTGATAAGAAAGTATCATTTTTAATTCTATATTGTTTTTCTATAAAAAAAACCTATGAATAGAACATATTGTTTTTATTATTGCAGACTATATACAAAGTTATAGTTCATCAACACACAACTTCCGCTTTGGTCAAACACTACATTCTGTGTGAAGTTATACCTGATGCTCTGGTTACAGCGCTAAGGGGTCAAACACAGTGAACAATCGATCGAACTAATAAGGGTCATTAATAATAAGCAATTTCACCATATCGAGATAGACACTGTAAAAGTTCAATATATGGTAAAGATATTAGCCGTTCCACGAGGAAACCAATATTATGCACTCTGTGTAGGATATCGTCCTAATCCGGGCCGACACGTTCCGTTTCAGGCGAATACAGGTATAGTGTAATGATTCCTGAAGCAGAAAATTCGCTGGAGGCGAACAGTGTTTGTCCGGGTTAGCCTGCGCGGCATGTTAAGTCGATACTTTACGCAGAGTTTTCAATGTACTCGTGTAACGGCTTACATGCAAGACTATACAAACGAGTTAAAAGGTAACATGGTGCATTGGAAGAATATGCGGAGATTTAGTTTTGCGGTACTACCAGGACACAACTGTTTATATAAACAACGAATCGTAAGGCATTTGCGACAACCATAGAGGCAGATCAGCCAACGTATCTGTGTAGTCGTATCAGTGGCTTCTCTATTTGCCATTAGTAATATACTGTTCAAATAAATTTATAAATAAGGCAAACATGTTCATCATGTGTATCAGTGCGCTAGCTAGCTCTGTATTAAAACGGTCTCATTGGTCAAGGTACATATACGCAACGAGTTCGGAAATACGGAAATATATTTATTTTAAATAAGGTTTTCAAAGGTCATTCGGAATCAACGGTTGTATCATGGAAAGGGTTACTATACACAATTGCTGTTTACACAGACATAAATGAAAGTAATTTTTCCAAAAATCATAAGTCAACATGCATACGGCTACTGTATAAGTGGTAAAATTTGCACCACACATGTTTGCGAATTAATATAAAACATATATTGACCCTTTCAACCTCATTTTGACGTATCTGCAGCAGACGACTGTTGAACATATTGTGACAAAAGTAGAAACTGCTCAAAACAAACAATTTCTATGTTTGTCACAAAGTTTTTAAATGTTTCATTAAAATTACTTATAATTAAAGTGATTTTACATGTTTTTGAGTACACATTTTCAAATCGTCTGTTACAGATTTGTTGTAAATGTTAAAGTGAAAGTAGTCTTTTTTAAATATGTTTTTGCAAAAGGGAAAACTGATTGTAATGATCCTTCTTTTCTGTTGCAAAAATATCCACCAGCGAAACTCTCCGATGTGTATACGTCCAAACATTTTCAATATATTTGCAGCACTACATTTAATATATTTTCAAATGGTGAAACTTGCCCATCATCGGACCGGTCTGAGCTAAATCTGGCCAGAGCCTTTAGTAAGGAAACAAAACCGCTAAATAGTTTAGAGATCAAATTGTCAAACAGTAAACGTACGTTGAAGTGATATCTACGACGTGCAGAAATTACAAACATATGGATTTCTGTGATTCGCAAACCTTCCCGCACGCGAAAAGTTTGGAATTCGCGAACTTTTGGACACGCACATATATCATTTATAAAGTATTGCGTTCAATAGAAAACGGATAGAAACATCGTAAACAATTCCTCTTCAGTGCAAACACTCCATCTTAGATAGTGTGATCTTTGCGTGTCTTTCTTGCGTATTCATCTCATTAAAACATCTACAAAATAATTCATAGAACACATCCTTTCGATGTGTTTGTTCCCGAGTTGGTATAGTGGAAGAGCGTCCTCCTCGGACGCGGTAGGTTGCACGTTTGATCCCCGGCCGCGTCATACAAAATACTTTAAAAATGTTAGTAAAATGCCTGCCATCTTCGGCACTCAAGGTTGCGGGTTTAGCATTTTGACTGGTGTTAAGACAACTGGACCGGTATTACTGGTACATGTTAATTTGCCCTTGAAGTGCATGAAAACATTGTTGAAAGCGGTGTAACCACCAAACTATTCAAGTATGTTATTTTTCAAAATTCTTCAGATCCTTTGGATACATTAAGAATTTGTGTTGTAATGATTTGTTTCATTTGTATAAAAAAACCTACATAAGCTACCTTAACCTTAACACATGACATTGATATTCTTTTTAGAATGTGCATGAACATGAAGGTGGCACTGTTATACTTACAGATAGACCTAAAAAGATAACTACTCAGAATATTGCAAAATGTCAATATTGAACGTCAACTTGTATTTCTATGAATTTTTCCTTTATTTTATTATGTTAGTGATGGTCGGTCATTTGAATATGCGGAAAATATGTACATCATAAACATAATTCAGTAGAATATTCCATTACAGTTCTCGAAAATATACATATCTATTCTGCCTTATTAAGTGAACATATTCAAAAACCTGCTAAGCCCTTTCCTAATACAGTTTTCAATACATTGTGACATATGACTTTGGAAATACTTTAGGAAAAGAAATACGTTTTAATTGTTCTACTTTGTTTCCTAACTAGTATTAACATATATACGTCAATGTTCTTATTCTTTAAGAAGAACATTATCTCATTATCTACCAATGCGTTTGCAAAGCAAAATAGCTGAAATTGCTATGTCTGTTTAGGTGCCAAGGAGGATTACCAGCATGTCCCAATCGATCATTAGTGGTTTTATTACGATATTGACAGCTGGTATATTGTATGATCAGGTTTCACCTATTACCTGAATATGCCCTTCTTAGAATATTCCACCATTTGCTCGCAGGGCTCATGTGTAAACATACGACAGACTGACTGATGTCCGAATAAATGGATCGGTACAAGTAGTATGTTTTACTGGTAACGTCATGATAGAACTGAACAATCGCTGAAAGCGGCGGAAAACACCATGCACGCAACATGCTCTGTAATTTAACTCAAAACTGTGAAATAATGATCTGTGATATAACCGATAAAGGTAAGATAATGATCCAGAAAAAAATGCTTAATTTGTTTAAGTTGTGTTCGTTTCAGTATCATTTGCAATTACACATCCTTTTAAATTGTTGATTTAATTTCAAAACAATATTTCAGTTCAATATGCAATACCTAACGCTCTTACGCTCTAACGCTCTTATGGTAATATGGAAATAATTTATACATGGCATTTTGTTCAAGCTATACAAACATTTTAAAAATCAAATTGTGTTTCTTGTCAAGGTGCCATTTTTATTGTTGCTAAAGGTCGGTAAACACTTCAAATTTGTAACACATTTACACGTTCTTGGTTGGTGATTTGTTTTACAATAGTTGTTTTATAGGAGATAAATTGCTTGTAAATATTCAATTGATACTAATAGAATCTATAGATTTTCAAAATGTATTATACGATTACTAAAACAATGTTTATTAATTTCATATTCATACGTTCTGGATTTCGAACTGATTTTGAGCTGATACTCATTCGGTATAATTGGTTCACACTTTCCTGTATGCAGAGGCTCCCTGACGCCTCTGCAGAAAATGTATTTATGTAAACAAAAGGTAAAATTGAAGACAATGAAGAATATCAGTCGGTGCTACAATGTTTTTTAACTCTATTTTATAATAATTTTTTTTTAATGTGATTTTTTTAGGTTTTTGAAAATATATTTTCAAAGTCGTCTGCCAAAGATGTGTTTGTATGAATATGTAACGATTTTAAGTCCCGAGCGGTTATTACGTAAAATCAATAAATCAATTTAACAGCTATAAATTTACCTCAGGGCTACCTAGCCTTACG
>JAUELF010002867.1:0-10085 GCA_031471495.1 Clinocardium nuttallii
ATATGAATATTTATTTATTTATTTTTCAAACATATCTTTAAATGTCAAAAAAGTTTTCCAATATTTTCTACTTTTTTCCAAAACAATATGATACTATACAAGTTCTACATTAAAATTTATATACATGGACTTTAATATGGTATTTTTACCCAGTTATATTTCTTGATGAAACTGGGAATTGGACAGCGGCTCACGAAAATGTTGTAGGCTCATGACAAAATAAGCCCTTTATCTAAAGCAAATTTAATCCACTTTCTTTGAAGAATTATAAAAAGGTATTATGACTAAACAGGTTTTAATTGAAAACAAAATCAGAAGTAACAATTCTTTTTTTGAATTTCAAATTCTCAGTTCAGTACATCCTTAACCAATTGCTGTTTTTCCTTAATTAGGCTGGCATAGACTCAGATCATTTATCGCTGGCGCTCGAACCCGAAGCAGCATCGATGTTCTGTAAATATCTGCCGGTTAACAAGATACAAGGAGTGAAAGGTGGTGGACTTTCCTGTTTTCATCCCGGAACCAGATACATGGTGTTGGACGCCGGAGGTAAACATTAAATGAAATTGATTTCAAAAGTGCTCCGAGAAAAATTATGCGAGCAATGTTGATGTAGAACATCGTGCTGTAGAAATCAACAATTCTGAATGCAGTCTTATTTAAATTAACAATTGTTTTTATAAATCACCAAGTAAAATATCTTCTGAATCTTCACTATTTATCCAATGATCCGAGGCTAAATATGGCGATTTTTAAAAATTATTACAGCTATTCTATTATTAACATATCTGTATCATATTTCTCCTGGCTAAATCGAAACCACTATTTTAAAACAGCGCAACTATACGAATCCGGATACGTCATACCACATACAAAGTACTTTAACAAATTGTAGCAATGGTTGTTCTCCTTTGCGCTCTTAATTGTGTGATTAGCACTGCTACCCACCCAAAGGTGTCAAGATTCTTTAAGCAGTAGAACTGGTTACTTACCTATGAAACGCATTGATATAACTAAACACTTATTGACACCGACGTAAATCACCATATAAACAAACAAACACATTCGTTTTTTTTTAACTATTTGCATAGGTGGTACAGTGGACATAACTGTACATGAGACCCAGCGAGACCAGACGGTAAGAGAACTGTTCAAGGCCAATGGTGGACCATGGGGAGGAACAAAGGTCGACGAAGCGTTTCACAAGTTCTTGGTAGAAATCTCCTCGGATGAAACATTGACAAAATTTAAACTGTATGTATTCTGAAGACACACCTTCTATATATAATAATATGATTGAGCTTGGTTACGTTTCTAAACGAATATGACATTGTTGTGGAAATAACATTTGAGCGTTTGTTATTCAACTTTAAGAGTGCGATGTATGTGCAAATGTTCAGAATCACGACGCGTTTATTTCAGAAAACGTCTGCTACCTAAAGGCGACTACGTATGTCTTTCAAACACTATTAAATGGTACCTACAGTTTGGAATTCGTATAGTTAAGTCCTCTGAAGTATTTCTGCAAATTTACTAGCAATAATGCCAATTAAAAAGCAAGTTATTACGTACACCTCTGCTCTTTTGACAAAGTAAACGCATTTGTTATTTCGTAGTTTGTTTGAATAGTGTTTTACACTTAATAACAGTATTTCAGTTATATCGAGGCGATTCTTGTGTAAATTACAAGTAGTACTGGTATAATGTATCCTTACGCCGATGCTTCAGTCGAGATACTAATCCATCTCTCAGCTGCAATGTATAGGAAGACATCAACACTATTTGTTAAGTATTTGGTAGTACCTGATCGGGGTTTGAACGTTGTTTTATGAGAGACGAAAGCATACATTACACCACTTTTATTTTGGAAGCACTTAAATAAATTACATAGGTAAAATAGGCATAAACATACAACTAAAAAGTAATTGGTTAATCCACTATATTAATACAGAACACATATGGAGGACTACCTAGACATCATGAGAGAGTTCGAGATTAAAAAGTCGATGACGTCACCTGACCTGGATCAGAGGGTTACCTTCAAAATCCCCGTGTCCTTCCACGAAACTTACGCCGGTCTCCACGATGAAGAACTTAGGTAGGTTGTCGTTTATAGGCGTTAAACTTCATGCAATGTTTTGTTCTTAAAGTTTCGACCCGAAAATATTGCCTGGCCATGCTACATTGTGATGGCTCTTCTGTGTGAAATAAACAAGACGAAAACGGTATTGCGCAATCCTAACGATTGATTAATTGTATCATCTTTAACGTGGCTTTCAACAACTTATATCCTGACATTTTGTCGTTGAATTACAAGTACTTCTGGTCCATTTATCTTGTCACAAGCGAGTTATTCGTAATGAAAACTCCTTTTATGGAAAACCCTTACTTTTTTGTAATGATCCGGACAGAGATCGAACGCTCAACCTTTCGCACCCGAGCGAGGCGGTCAATTCCATTTCGAATACCGTGTACGTCACCGTTGCAGTTAAAACTTCGAAATACTCAAACAGTTTGGAAGCAAACATCACCTGTTTAGGTGAAAATATACAACTTGTTAATGTAACAACAATAGTCATAGGTATAAGTTGTCATACCTATCCAGGACGAATTCCGTGTGTCAGGTATTGTTTTTAATCAATATCACTTTATTCAGTAACATTTCCTAGTTTATATATTTATCAATTAATGAATGAAAGGCAGCTGTCCTCCATCATCATTTGATAACCGATAATTTATTATTTATTCACAGAATCAGCAGGATAGTAAAGGAGCCTTTGAAAAAGAATATTACCTTCACTGGTGACAAACTCCGCGTACAGCCGGAAGTCATCCAGGGGTTCTTCACCGAAGCATGTGAAATGATTGTCAGCCACCTTAAAGGTATATTTAGTCAACGTGAGGTCAGTAATACGGACACCATCCTAATGGTCGGAGGCTTTTCCGAATCCCGTATGTTGCAGGATGCCATCAGACGAAACTTCCCCGATAAACAAGTGATAATTCCGGCGGATGCTGGTCTGGCAGTTCTCAAAGGGGCCGTGATCTTTGGTCACAATCCGACGGTCATTACCAGTAGGATATCCAGATTCACATATGGTGTTAGTACTGCCATCCCATTTAGGGCAGGAAAGCACCCCGTTGAAAGATACTTCGAGGCAGAGGGTAAAGAGTATTGTTCTAACGTATTTGATATACACGTCAATATTGGCGACGAAGTCGAGGACGGTTCCTCATTTCAAACAAAGAGCTACCTTCCTATTTATTCTACGGCGACACACTTGTCTCTTCAACTGTATACATCGGATGGAATGAATCCTTCCTATACGGACGAAACTGGCTGCCGGATGCTTGGAAGCATCAATGTAGATCTGAGCAATCTTATGCAGAAGTCAGACAAGGAAGTCGAGGTCACAATGAAATACGGAGGCACGGAACTACACGTGGAAGCCAAGGTGGTTAAAACCGGACAGAAAGCAAATGCGAGTTTTGAGTTTCTGTAATAACGTCTCTTACTACGAGAATTAACAGTTAGTAGTATCATTCCAAAAATATTTCAAATAATTAATTTAAGACGGAGTGTAAATATTAGTATTTTTTATTATGTTTTTAATATATACATATGTACATGTTTTCTTTGTTAACATGTAAACCATTGAAGGAACTATGTATGTTTAGAATTAAGGATGTATCGGCGTATATATGAACCACATGACACGAAAATCGACCTTCGACACCTTTTTATTAGACTTAACCTCACCACAATCCAAGCAAGTTCCCATGTCGCCATTTGGTCGTAAAGTCATAATTGGAATATCTTGAGAATATTACTGTTTTTATGCCGATTTCACACGGACGGGGTTTGATCATTATTATCCTTAATTCAATCTTCGTAGGTCGGGTTTCTTGTGACGCGGTTTATTAGAACAGTATTTATTTAAGAGTCTTTTTTTATTTAAAAAAAAAAAAAGTGTATTTTTTTTTATCAATGTATATATTTTGATTGTTGTTAAATGTTTGTTTCTATTTACACATATATATATGTATCTTACCCGTGCTCCTTCATATAAATGTATACGCATGGGCGTACGCTAGCAAGCATGCACCTATGCAAACTCGCACACATTCATATATACACGCTCTGCTGCATGCACAGACGCATGCATGCATGTATAAACATACGCACTGACTCAAAACCTTTATAATTTTAAAAGTCTAACTAACATTTTATGGTCTCTCTTTTGTGTCTGTTTTCCTTTCTTGAAATACATTTATCTGCAATTAACTAGGAAAATAATGTATATGTTAACTCACATCTCTGTGTTTGATTATATGTACACGATGGACACGTCGTCTCTAATGAATAAAAAGACCCAATTGAAACAGTATATAGTTATAATATCTTATTATAAAGGTCAATGGCTCTGTGTAAAGGGGACACCAGGAACGTTCAATTACCGATCAAGGATTAAGAACAGATATGTATTAAAAATTACTTGTTGAAATATATAAGAACCATATTATTCCTATTCCGAATATAACATGACCGTGTTATTGACGTAGAAAACCTCCTCGGTGGTAAAGTGGTAGAGCGTCCGTCTCGGATAAGGGAGGTCGCGGGTTCGATCCTCGGCCGGGTCAGACTTTTAAAATGGTAGTTATGACTGTCCAAAGAATTAGTTGCTGGGTTAGTATTACGAATGACTTGCTTTTGTCAGAATAAATAGTGCAGTAGTACTGGTAACTTACCAAGGAAACGGCATGATACAACTGAAAAAATGGTTGACAGTTGCATAAAACACTATATAGGTATGAGCTTCCGCATCGGGCATGGGATGCTAGTATGCTATCGCCGGTCATACTGTCAACAGTGTAGTAATGTTTTGCCTCCTTGTCGCTGAGTAGTCGGTAGCGATGCCAGAGAAAATTGGAAATAGTGTTTTTTGGCAAACTGGCCGCCGTGATATAACTAAAAAAACATTCGAAAGTGCTGTTTAACTCAAATTACTTGATGTATAACATAAGTCAGAGTACACAAGCATGTACTAATAAAATACTCCACATACCATGGAATATATCCCTGGACCGTTTCTAACATATTATTCGTTGTAAAAAATGTAAAATAATCCTGAAACCAACTTTCGACATTTGAAATCATTGAAGTCCCAGATCAGCCTGTGCCACCGCGCACTCTGTTTCTGGATCTACCCTGTTCGCAATCAAGTCGAACAATGATCCGTTAACCCTTTCCCACCAGCAGACGCATTATGACGCAATCGCAGCGGACGACTTTTGAAAACATTGTTGCCAGAGGTGAAATTGCTCATGTTCTGTCCACAATATTTTCAACTTTATTTAACAATTAAGCTATCTTTTAAGGAGATTTCTCATGTTTTTGCCATTTGGTTTTCAAAGTCGTCTACTGCAGAGTTGGTGTATGCAGGAAAGGGTTAAGTCTTTGAACAGCGACTATGATAGGAACAGTTTGATTACATTTTACTACCATCCTATAGTTACATGTTTTACGATCAATTACAAACCTCCGAAGATCGGTTTTCGTTTGGCGTGCATGTCATTGAGATTCATGTCGATCAATGCATTACATTTTTCTGAAATATATATAGCACTGACTGGCTTTTCATATAACATAATTGAGAATATAATGAATAACGAAGCCGGATATACATACATACGTTTACTATCAATGGAGGGAAATCTCTAACAAGATGTTATGATATTTGTCGAGTTAGCCGGAAGCGACGCGTGCTATCAATCCAGGGGTAGTATGTTCGAATCCCATCTCAGTTAAAATTATTCCCGACGCCTGGTAAAAGTAAATGCAACATGCATCATTCGTCTTCCACAAAGTTACAGTCAATATGAAGTCAATATGAAACAGCAGCCAATTGCTTGTACACGACCGTTGTGTGGAGTAATTGTGTTACAAAACCAAGAGACACGGTGCATCTTAACTTGCCGCCTTGATCCGACTTTTTACATTATGTCAGAGTTTGCTCTATGGTGCGTTTAGCCCAAATCAGTCAAGTTTGAATTTATCGTGCGTTGATTTCGGTGACCCCCTAGGGTCATGTCTAAACTTTGAAACTGGCAGTCTCGGTTATTCTCGTTGTCGCTCCGGGTTACGGGGTTAGCCTTACGACTGACTGACTTGTGTCTGGATAAACGAACTTGTACTACTGGTACATTGACAAGGAAACGCCCTGTTATATCTGAACACATGTTGAAAGCGGCCATAAAACACCAAACATCAACCGAATGTCGGTTTTCATGTGACGTATAATATATGAGAACATCCTGAAATGACGTTTGTTTTGTGATTGTTTTTAATGTACAATGTATACATTTAACGTAGAGCATCTTGACGACATTGAAAGCCAGGGCAACTCAATAATAGAGGTATAATCATTGGAAAAAATAATTTGAAAACATTTGAGCAAAATGACATATTGCTCAGTTTAACAATTTCTCGCTTTGTCATAATGTTTTAAACAATATTTTTCAACATGGCCTTATACATAGTCTGTAATGTGAAAGGGTTAACGTTGAGTTTAGCAGGATTAACACATTCCCGTAATAGATGCTTTCTGACGCCTCTGCTGCAGACGACTTTTGAAAACACTGTTACAAAAGGAGATGTTGCTCAAATCGTGCATTTTCCATTTAGCTACACTTCTGGTGCAGATTTGTTGCTATTGGGAAAGGGTTAAACTAATTGTCTGAGCTAGTTCTATTAAAATAAATACACATGTGTCTTCATCTGTTCATCTGACGTGATTGTAACGTAAACAATTGTTTATGTAGAATCATGCCATATTTGTGTTTATGCATGTGAATACATGTTATATCCCGCAGCCAGAACATGTTAAACGGCTAAAAAAAGATTTCGTAACAATGTAGATTCTGCCGAAATTATAGTTTTGCTTTTACAATATTTCACCGGGAATATTGACGTAACAATAACCATAGCAGTTTGAATAATTAATTCATTGGATATCATCTTTTCCCCACATGCAAACGCATATTGATGCATCTCAAGCAGACGAATTTAAAAAGAATATTGAGACAGAGGGACCCATTTCTTATAACGAACATTTTTCCCAGTTACCACAATGTTTTCATCTCTATTAAATAATTATACGATGATATTTAAAGCGCTGCCTTACGTTTTCGAAGTCGTCTGATCCATGTCTGTTGCATGTGTGTAGGAGTAAGGGTCACTAAGGGTTGCTATACTGAACGTTCCTGTTTTACCATAGGTTGATTATAAGTTAAGGTTATATAACACCAAATACATCCGCAATCATGCTGATCTAGAGCCAGATAGTCCATTAAAAAAAGTGTTACCATAGCTTGTGTATAGGTATAGGTCAATTTAAGACACATTACATCCGCTGTCATATTGATATAGAGCTAGATAGTCCCGGATATATTTTTGTGTAACCATAGCTTACTTAAGAATTAAGCTATCAACACTTGTGGTTTATGCGAATAAACAATGGTTTGGAGTTCTGATGCGTAGGAATTAACCACATATCACGTGTCATGAAGACAAATAACCCTAAACGGTGTGAAGAAAGGAGAAATTGCTCACGATAAGTATTGTCTCCTGTTACCATAATGTGTTCCACACCAAGAAGTGATTATACTTTAATCATGTATATGTTATAAACTATATTGTCTTTCAAAAACCATCTGCTATACATGTGTTTAATGTTGGAAAGGTTTTAAATACAGTGTCCGTCGTAAAAAAACCTACGAAAGAAACTATTCCAAATAGATATTAAATCTGATATTTTTAAGCCGTGTGATAGACTTAAAATACTCGACACAGGTCTATCTTTTAAAGAATATAATATTAATTAGGCTAACGCCAATTATGTATACTTATGTTATTAACTATATTGTTATTTAAAAGACATCTGCTTGTTAAATGCAGGTTTCAAATATAGTGCCTGTCATAAAAGAAATCTTCAAAAACAACTAAACAGATCTATCTTTTAAAGAATGGTATGTTTATTAGGCTCACGTTTATGAATGTAACAATGTGTGTCATATATTGTTTACCCACCTTTGATTCAGATATGATATTTTAACTGTTTCATTGCATTTTGTTATTTACCATAAATGTTATTATTATATTACATGATTTGATATACTTTTCAAATACTGATAGCTTATCTTGCCGTCATTTCTTTATGAAATGGCCTTTTCAATATCAATTTGGTGTTGGTCATTTATTTTATATCGGATCAAACAAGCGATTCCGGCAGTGTCAATCATAAATGTTATAGACGAACATATCATGACCAAAGAGGTTGAACATGTTTAGCAAACACTGTATATTGATATAAGTTGATAGGTTTCAGTCATGTTACGGCGGTCAGTTCACCTACCAATGTATTATTTAGCACTTTCACACGAGTTATCCACCAATCAACACCATTTCGAATAACTGGTTGCTTGCCCATTGGTGGTAAACGAATAATGTGTGTTGAATTTAATTAAATCAAAAGTCCGAAAGAAATTTAGTCAAACCCCTAGATTGAAGATCGATAGAACATTCAATAATCGGAAGCGATATATTGATAAAAATTGTTCGTGAAGTACATTTTCATTCGAATTTAACAGCATTATATTGTATACATGTATGTGGTTTTTGTTGTATATACATATCTATGTATGATTTCAATCTGTATCGATGTGATATATATTTAAAAAAGATACATCTACATGTATGCATCGTTCATTTCTTTAATATGAAATATGTACAATAAAAAGGGAAAGAAACCTTTTATGTTATCAATTTTAATACAGCTTTTATAAAATCACACTTCTAAATATTTACAAAATACTTAGCCAGTGTAATCGTTACTTTATAATTTTGAAAACAGTGTGGCAATAATGTTCATAAGCTGCAATTGTCTCTTTTGGTCAGAATCTTTTTTTTTTATTCGAACTCACGACCCCTGGATTGACAGCCCTCGTCGCTACCGACTGAGCTAATGGGGCTCTTTTGGTCAGAATTTGTTTTAAAATGATTAGATGTTTTCATATTCGTCTGCTGCGGATTTGTTGCAGCTGAGAAAGGGTTAACCAATTATAAGGACATCGATCAGAGAGAATTTGCGACCATTGGATAATCGATCTTTAAGAGTATACGACCATTGATCTTTGATAGTATGCGACCATTTGATAATCACTCTTTGAGAGTATACGACCATTGATCTTTGATAGTATGCGACCATTTGATAATCGATCTGCGAGAATATGCGACCATTTGATAATCAATCTTTGAGAATATACGACCATTGATCTTTGAAAGTATGCGACCATTTGATAATCGATCTGCGAGAATATGCGACCATTGGATATGCGTATTGAATTTTGCCAACGCGCTGCCTGATCAAGATAGTCCATGTTCGCCAGTTTTGTATGCACCGTTAACCCATTACCTCATGCAGACGCAACAGCAGCACTTCCACTTTTGCCGAATTTATGACTCTTTTCAATAAGCATACTAGTTATACATGTATATACGTGCTTTGAATTATTTACTATATGTCCAAATTGCTAACGCTGTTGCAGCAGGCGACATTTGTAAACATTGTGACAATATGAGCAGTCTGCTCAACATTGGCAATTACTCCTTTTGCTACAGTGTTATCATGCATCGTTAACCCTTTACCACATACAACAGCAGCAGTTTTACATTTGAACTACTATGCTAACAAATTATACTATTTATATAACAGGCCTTGCATTCTTAACTAATTGTTCCATTTGCTGACGGATATGCAGTAGACGACATTTGAAACAATTGTGACAAAATGATAAACTGCTCATCATGAGCAATTTATTTACTGTATCAAATAATTATAAATGAAGCACATATACCTTCTATATTGTCTATTCGATGTTTTTCATTGTCGACTGCTGCAGTTAAGTTGTACAGTGGAAACGGTTCATTGTTCACATAATATATCGCAACACTTCTAAGAAGCACCAGGTGTACAGAGAAATAACAAAAGTCAAGGCGAAATCGATTATAGTATTTTTGGGGGGAG
>JAUELF010002977.1:0-18327 GCA_031471495.1 Clinocardium nuttallii
GGTATCAATGATTATTGTGAAGTTATATTGAATTCTGATCAAGGGTTGCTGAGAAATAGTGATCACAAGAAATGTCCGACGGACCAACCGACAAACCGACCGACCGACCCTCAAGCGTGACTCCTATATAGCTCCCATATACTATGTATCTGGGGGTATAATGAAATTGTATTCTTAAATATAATTGATAATAGTGAAGCATTAGAAGAAAATGTTCATCAATTCTTCTCCTGCCGCAACGCTTTCCAAAGTCATGTTTTATTAAAATTATAGATAAGACAAACTTCCTCTGTAAGCCGGAAAGAGCTAAAAACATGACTACCCCTCCACCCCTCAAATTTATAATGATTTCGGCTCTTTTTTTGTAATATTATGATAAATCACGTTGTCTATATTTACCATAAAATATAAATTTTCAATTTAGGCAGGTATAAGATTGTGATGAATGTTATAAAATTGTTATATTTGTAGATTACTCACAGATGAGTTATATTCCATACTGTTGATATAGTTTATTACATAATTTATTACATAATTAATATCTAATTCATATCTGATGATCCTTGTCCTAAGGCAACTAATACTTTAGTGATATGTTTTGAACACCAATATATATCTTATTGTTCAGCTTTAAACCTTTTCCTCATACAACAATTCTGCAGCAGATGACTTTGAACATATTTTGTCAAGAAATGGAAAATCTCTATAATTGAATGGACAACCTATCACTAAATGTGGAAAACATTGTGGCAAAAGGAAAAATTGCTTTTCTCAAGCAATTTCTTCTTTTGACACTATGTTTTCAAAAACCATCTGCTGCAGGGGCGTCAGAAAAGGTCTATATGAGGAACAGGGTTAAATCATAACCGTAACATCAAGAAAATCTTCAATGAAAACACTGACATGTAAAATTATTTTATTTACACCTCTGTTCTTAGCATTGGTCTGAAAATACTTTGAAGATATTAACCCTTTCCCACATGTAGATGACTTTTGAAAACATTGTGGCAAAAGGCGAAATTGTTCATGATGTTTTCAACAATATTCTATATTTACAGAGAAATTGTAAACATTTTCCCTAGATGTCTTCAAACTTATCTGCTGCAGATTCGTTGTATGTGGGAGCGGGTTAACCCCTTCCCAAATACAACAAAGCTGCAGCAGACGACTTTGAAAACATCTTTTCAAACATGCAAACACATTTCGCATTTTTGAAAAGATATTTTCAGTTTAATTATTAAATAGAGTTGAAAAACATGAGGCAAGTTGAAATTACTCATTATGAGCAATTTCATCTTTGACACATTGTTTTCAAAAGTCGTCTATAGCAAAGGCGTCTTAAAGCATCTATATGTGGGAGAGGGTTAAGTAATTAATTTGCTGGGTGTATGTTCTAAAGCACCAACTGAATATATAAGTAATTCTCTTCCTTGTCACCTGAAGTAGGACGTCGTGATCTCATATCACTACAATACATTCTGTGGCATTCTCTATACTCTTGCTGTAACTTCCCCTGAACCACTGATTGCTCCGGGACTTCATGCCCGTGACCATACAGAATTCTGTCCCTTGGACAGGTGTCATGTGTTGTCTCTGAAATCTATTTTCGGTGTTTTTTTAATAGATAACAATCTTAAGTTATCTGATCTTACTTTTACTTTCCAACTAATGTTTTCATAGTAATCCGATAATCACTGTTTGTTATATCTGGCATGGACCCGCTTAGAAGCATTCCAAGTCTATAGCACATTGTTGAACTTCTTTCAGTTAATGGATGGATATATTGAGTCTGCTTGCTTGTTTCTCCGTACAATGTTTGACTGGAGCATAGGTAAACGGGAACCATCTTCTTTGTCTTTTTCAAGAGATAATAAATATTCCTCTCTGTGCTCCTTCTTGCTTGGACCCCAGTCTTCACTTGGTCGGGTTAACTTTCTAAGTCGCTGTAAAAGTAAATTTGAATATTTTTCATGAGTTTTCTGATTTAATCATTCCCTCATCAGTAAAATATGCAGCAGAGACTGAACTTTTAGAAACAAATCCATGGAAAATTGTCATTACTGAAACCATCATTATGGAAAAGAGCTGAAAACATTGTGGTAAAAGGAGAAATTGCCACAATGTTTTCAAATGTCAGCATCTGTAGTTGCACTAAACGCAGCACAGACAGATGCCAGACAAATGTGATCACAATAGCTCACCTTGAGCATAGGTGAGCTAGATATAAATTACAAGCAAGTATTCTTTGAGAAGTGTTCTACGGATATCTTCGAATTCACATATTTTACCCTTTTCTTCTTGTAGACCCATTATGACCCATCAGCAGTGTCATAAAAAACGAGCAATTTCACCTTTGCCACACAATGTTTTCAACTTTTTTCAGTAATTATACTTTCATATATAGAGCTTTTTCATGTTTAAGCACGGTTGTTTTAAAAGTCATCCACTGGAGATTTGTTGTATGTAGGAAAGAGTGGATGTGCAGATTGATTTGGACCTTAACTGTATTTTAATTGCTCATAGAAAGTATCAATAAATTTCTTACAAATTATGCCCTTCTTAACCTATTGTATGGATGTGCAGGCTGATATTACTCTACACTTTTTATAAATACATTCAGATTGGTTACTTATTGAGCACCTCTCATATAAATGGTACTAGTTTAACCCTTTCCCTCATACAACAATTCTGCAGCAGACGACTTTTAACATATTTTGTCAAAAAATGGAAAATCCCTATAATTGAATGGATAACCTATGACTAAAAGTGGAAAACATTGTGGCAAAAGAAGAAATTGCACGTTTTGTGCAAGTTCTACTTTTGTCGCAATGTTTTCGAAATGCCGTCTTCTGCAGAGGCGTCAGAAAGCGTCTACATGAGGGAAAGGGATAAGCATATTGTTATTGTTTCTCTATCCAGGAAGCTGCCATAGGGGAAAATGTGGCAAATCTGTATAAATGAAAGTATAATTTATTTAATACAAAGGGAGAAATTGCTTGTAATGAGTGTTTTCTCATTTTGTCACATTGTTATCAAAAGATACCTGCTGTAAATGCTAGGGGATGAGGAAATGATTAGCCTAGTGTTCTTACCTCTTTTAATGTTCCTTCCGTTTTGTATATCTGGTATATAGCACATATTGGGATAGGTAAGATTGACACCGACCCAAGGCACCATCCAAATATCACTGCCCAGTAAGGATATGAGACTTCACCGTATGTAACAGGACCCAAGGTGATGATACTAAACAACCAGATAAACTGTAAACAGACATAACAACTGATACAGTTAAACTGTAAAATGATATAACAACTCATACAGTAAACTATAAACAGATATAACAAATGACACAGTAAAAAGATATAACAACTTTTACAATAAACTATAAACACATAATAACAAATGATACAGTAAATAGATTTAACAACTGATGCAGTAAACAGATAAAACAACTAATACTGTAAACAACAAACAGATATAACAACTAATTCATTAAACTGTAAATAGAAACATGTATAACAACAAGGGATGGCATCGATTAATCGGTTACTCGGTTAACCGTATGTTTTTCGATTAATCGGTTAGTAATTTCGGTACCGAGTACTCGTTAAAAAAGATAAAATATATACACAGTTGCGTTTCACTTTTTCTTCTTTTCAATTTGTCAAACGTAACTGACCAGAGGGGTTAATTATTCACACCTCGATCGGTAATTGTTTACGTTAGTCCGAACACAGCCACACTCGATTTTATTGATGATCGTTTGTGTTAATCAATAATTGTCAATTAAAGGACTTTTTTTTTCTTTAAAAAAATTATGTGTCTAATAAAGGCAGAAGGTATATGACAATGACTTATATTCGGCAAAACCCTGAAGCAAGTGTATATTTACTGTCTGTGAATAAATACGGTTAACCGAGTAACCGGTTACAAAATTATACGAGTAACCGGTTAGTCATATCCGAAACCGTTGCCATCCCTAATAACAACTAATGCAATAAACTGATACAACAGCTCATACAGTAAACTGTAAACAGGTTTTACAACTTTAAAAGTTACCAAAACATAGATAAAACAACCACTTGCTAAAACTGTAAATACTTCAGTAAACTACAAACATATGTTACAACTTTTAATGAAACAATTACATCTGTAAATAGATACATTGGGATCGAGACAGTGTTTCAGAGGTAGATTGTCAGCCTCTCGTATCCAAAGGTCCTGGCTTTGAATACTCTGATGAGCAGGTTCTGCCTTCGGCATTTTTCCACCCAAACGGCGCGAGTACGGGTTATGTCTCCAGGAAGCAGACATCAAGCGTATTTAATATAAGCTTATAGCTTGTTTCGCAATTGACGAAAAATAAATTGATACAACAACTTCTTCAGTAAACTGTAAACATATGTAACAAATTGCAACTAATTCATTGAACTGTGAACAGATATTACACATTATTAACTATCTATAGATATAACAACTAATTCAGTAAACTGCAAACAATAATAGTAACTAATTTAGAAGCCAATAACTGAAGAACTAAACAACCAGATAACCAGATAAGCTATAATAGAGATTGGAGGTATGATGTCTGCATCATGATCTAAAGGTCTCTTGTTTGTTTCCTGTGAGAGCTGGGTCAAAGTTAGTGATCTTCGCACACCCTCAGAGCAAGTACCGGCTACGTATCCAGCAAGCAAACATTGGAAGCAATTAACGCTTTCCCACATATAGATGCTTTCTTACACCTTTGCAGACTCATGAAAACAATGTGACAAAAGAAGAAATTGCTTGATACAATCAATTTCTCCTTTTGCCACAATGTTTTGAACTATTTCCAGTAATTTTACCTTCATTTATGAGGATTTTCCATGTTTTTGCCAAGATGTTTTCAAAGTCATCTGCTCCAGATTTGTTGTATGTTTGAAAGTATTGATATAAGTTGTACATTGTAACAACTTGCTTCACTATCAGAGTAAAATAAAGAATTTTGACAAATATATACAACTACGTACCATTACTAAACAACTATATAATTACTTTTTTTTCTATCAACTTTGTGAATGACAGTACAAAAAAAAAACTTGCAGTAAACTGTCATTTCAAATTATTCAAATTATAACATATAAAATAAAAAATAAAAATTCCGCAAATAAATTTTAATCATTCACAATAAAAAATATTAAAGTCTGCAGAAGACATTTTTGAAAAATATAGAGGCAGAAATAGGGAAAATGTTTAAAAATTCAAAGTATATTTATTGAACAGAAAGTTCTCCTTTTTACACATTACAAAAGTCATCAGCAGCAGATGCATTTATATGAAATTGATGCAAGTGGGAAGAGTTAACCATTTCAAACATCATACAACAATTCTGCAGCAACACATATTTTGTCAAAAAAATGGAAAATCTCTATAATTGAATGGATAACCTACTATGACATAAAGTGGAAAACATTGTGGCAAAAAGAGAAATTGCTCGTTTTGAGCCATTTCTTCTTTTGTAACTATGTTTTCCAATAAGCTGTCTGCTGTAGAGGCGTCGAAAAGCATCTATATGAGGGAAGAGAGTTCAAAAACAATTATGAAATGGCTTACCAGAATTGTAGCAGGTGTTACAAATCGCCATAAATAACTCCAGATTCGGCTTGGCTGGTACCCAATCATCAATTCTATGTCTTTGTAGAACCTGTCTACACCTAGAAACAAAGTAAAAATCATTTTAAGCACATAGTTTCTGCCAAGTTGAAATATGTAGAATTATAATACCAGTAACTTTTAAAACTTTGGACAACCCTGTATCATGCCTTGTAATAGTCTGACTTCATTAAACGGTATTAAATGAACAATCCAGCTTCTGTTTTCTTTTTACTCTCCGTGTAATAAGCTAGTTAACTAATCCTTAGCTACAAAAGTATGCACCAGTATTTACAGAGAAAAACAACTAATAGTCTTTTATTAATTACTGTCCTTGCATAAAACCTCAAAAACCCAGACATCTTTTTGCATCTCCATGTATATTGCAGACAGTTTTGAAAACAATTAAAAGAAGCAATTTTCTCACAACTTTCTATTCAAATGCCTCAAAATGATGTTTAACCCTTTCCCACATATAGACACTCTCCGACACATATAGACACTCTCCGACACATATAGACACTCTCCGACACCTATAGACACTCTCCGACACAGTCATATAGACACTCTCCGACACATATAGACACTCTCCGACACATATAGACACTCTCCGACACCTCTGCAGTTGACAATAAAAACATTGTTGTTACATGTAAATGAGAATTGTTAATTGTTCTACGATTTATAGTTGTTTCTATATGTTTTCAAAGTTATCGACTGCAGTTTGCTATATGTGGGAAAGGGTTCATATATCATTCATGTCCTGCCATGTTTCTCATCTATTCCTTTCCCACTCACAGACACATTCAGATGCATTTGCAGCAGACGAATTTTGAAAACATTGTGGCAAAAGGAGAAATTGCTCATGATGAGTGGTTTCCCTTTTTGCAACAATGTTTTCAACTTTATTCAATGCTGTAACTCTCATTTATGGAGATATTTCAATGTTTTTAAAGTCGTCTGCTCCAGAAATGTTGTATGTGGGAAAGGGATAACAACATTCTAGAATCCTCATATAAAAGGTCTTTCTCAATAGCAGATGCATCTGCAGCACTTCTTTCACTCAGTAGTAGAGATAACCCACATGTTTGTCTTAACATAATGGATTAAGTCGGTCTGCTGCAAATTTGTAGTATGCTGGCAAGACTTAAGAGCTACCGTACGGTAATTTTGTCAGCTTACCATAAACCCAGGAAATAGCCACGCACTCAGTGAGTGAGATCAACATCAAGGAAAAGCTTGCACAGTACCAGTCGATAATCTGCAGTATGTAGATGCCTCCCTGAAATTGTATGTAAAAAAGAAAGTTATAAAAAAGCACATTTTTAAACCCTTTCCCACTAACAGGTGAGTCAAGATGGATCTGTAGCAGACGACTTTTAAAAACTCTGCAACAAAAGGAGGCATTGCTCATTATGAGCATTTTTTCCTTTCGCCACAAAGTGAGGAATTAATTGTAAAACTTTTATTTATAGAGAGTTTTTCGTTTATTCTCTAGAAGATCTGCTGCAGATTTATTTTAAATGGGAAATGATTATCAATGCAAAGTCATACAATACATTTGAGCCATCCGAGAAAACCAACATAATGGCATCTGCATAATATCGACCCAGATCAGCATAGACTGATCCAGGCCGACACATTCCGCCACAGGGGGATAAAGGTATAGAGTAATGATTCCTGAAACAGAAAATCCACAGGAGGCGAAAAGTGTCTATCCGGGTAAGCATGTGAAGTATTCTAAAGCTGATCTGGGTCGATACTTTACGCAGAGTCCACAATGTTGGTTTTCTCATTAGACAGCTCATTTGAGCCATGTTAGGCTAAGCCGGTTCTTGGTGCACATGTCAAATGGAAAGCCTCAATGTTACAGTTTTCTGCTACAGATGCATCATATTCCATGTTGGATAGGCTTAAGACCGGTCTACCTTGAGCAAATAGATCTGATAAATCGTCTATTGAAACCACAATAGCATGTACTGTTTACATAAACATGTACAACATAAATTGTTGAAAAGGGCACTAAACCCCAATCAATCAATCTAGCTTATTATAGCAATTTCTCCTTTTGCCAGTATATTTTCAAATCAGTTCAATATTAATGTCTTCATTTATATGGAATTACAAATATGTTAGAATTTATCTGCTGCAGAGTTTTTGTGTGGGTGCAAGGGTAACCAAATTAAGAATGAAGTTTGGATTACACTGGTTGCAAATAGACTTCACTAGATCGCACAAGTCATATATTCCTGAAGGCATGTTTTCCGTGATAGCATTGCCAATTTTACTCTTTCCCACAAACAGATATGCAGCAGACAACTTTGAAAACATCTGGACAAAAAATGTGAAAATTCTATGTAAGTGCAAGTATAACATTTGAATAAAGTTGAAAACATCGTAACAATCTATCACATCTATCACAATGCTTTGAAAAGCTTTCTTCTGCTGAAGCGCCAAATTGTGTTTATATGTGGGAAAGGGTTCAACCATTTTAACTAACATACCTCTGTGATAAGTGGAAGGCCCAAAATGAACTCGACAAAACAAGCAATGGCCGCGACGAGAACACGCCTCTTTCTCAGTACGTTTGGGAACTCATCCATGAATGCACTAAGGCATGTTTCAAACATTGCAAACTAGAAATAAACAAAATCACATAGTGTTACTTCAAGTGTTCTGTTGACAACTTAGTTCTAACTTAACTTAAACTATATTCTATTTTCATATATATTTCCCCCAAAGCCAGCAACAAAAATTGAAGGAAATATAATTTACAGGGTAAACATTTCAAGATTTCAATAGAAAATAAAAGATTCAATGAGTTATGCATCTCTTATTGGTAAGGGCACATGCACCAAGCATTACTAATGCAGTATCCCACAAAGGTATTGCCAGTGTAAATTGAACTGTCACTTAATGAATATATAACAAGGTCTGTCTAAATATGCATAAATATATAATAAAAGTGACCTTGTAATGTATTCATTATTGAACAGTTCTATTTACTTGAACAATACAACCAGCTTCATCTTGTAATTAAATACTGGTTTAATTAACCCTATCCCACATACAGACACTTTGTGATGCCTCTGCAGCAGACGACTTTTAAAAACAAAGTGGCAAAAGGAGAAATTGCTCATGATGAGCATTTTTTTCCTTTTGCCACAATAATTTCATCTCTTTTAAATAATAAACATTTCTTATAAAGAGATATTTCACAGTTTTGCCTACATGTTTTCAAAGTCGTCTGCAGAGGATCTGTTGTACGTGGGAAAGGGTTAACTAAATAAGATAAACTGTTTACCTAATATATAATTTCAGAGTTGTCTGATTTGGAAACATCTGAGGAAGTATATGTATACATCTATCTGGTAAATTGAAAATGTAATACTGAATCGAAATTAGAAACATTGTAGGGAAATGGAAAATTGCTCACCTTGAGCAAATTCCCCTTTTTCAACATTTTTTTCAAAATGAACCATGTGCAACATTCCTGCATCAGGGAAAGTGTTCACCATTGAAATGCTTACCCAAGACAAAAAAACAAATATTACGTTATAAAAAAAGCCCATTATAATATTTGGTGGTGACTGGCAGCCAGCTATAAATATAACCTCCACAAAATATTCAAGGTTGTATCTATTGAAAAATGATGGTGATAATATCGCACAATGAAACAGCTTGCAGCATACATAGACAACACAATGAGAACAATCAGTACACACAAACAACTACATCCAAGATTAAGTAAATGAACTTTTACAACCCTTTGCCTCATTATTTTCCTGTTTTCAGACAGAGAAAAATGTTGCTACTTTCTTCAACTTTTCTCCAAGATGTTTTGAGTTTGAAGACAAGACTAAAAAGTTAGTCAGTTACTTAAGTTTAGACATTGTCTTAATTTTCTTACAAAATGTTTATGTATTAGACAATTTAATCCCGAATAGGTTCATAAGGATGAGACAGAAAACATTGTATATATATATATAAGCAATGACTTCTTTTTCAGAAATACTTTAAACAATCCATTCATTGTAATAAGGGAGAGGGTTGACTAAAATACTACAGAACCAAAAAGCACTATCCAACTCTTAAATGCCAATTATATCAAATTTGAATGCCAACCGAAATCTGCTATTTTCCAATTTCCACTCAATTTGGGCAAACTGCTCCATCTACAACTTCATTAAGTGAGACAAAATAAGAGAAGATTGAATGAAGATTAAAACCTCAAGCTAAAGAATTGTATTTTCAAAAGGGTCTTACAGATCAGACAGAATTCACAAGACAATTAAAAAGCAGACAGTCAGCTTCAGATTAAAGTCCCATATTTCGGTTCTTAATCCTTTCCCATACACAACAAACCTGCGGCAGACAACTTTGAAAACGTCTCGGCAGAAACATGGAAAATCTCAACAAATGAAAGTATAATTACAGTAGAAAACTTCGTGGCAAAAGTTGAAATTGTTTGTTTTAAGCAATCTCATCATTGTCACAGTGTTTTCTGAAGTCATCTGCTGCAGAGACTTTAAGAAAGTGTCTGTTTCATGGGAAGGGGTTAAATAAAAATGTCATACATTGTCAACCTTCATTGCATATTCAATGACAGAACTCAAGGTCAGCGTGACTTCGGAAGAAACGTTATCAGGCATATTTAAATTCATAAACTTTAACACTTTCATCATTCATCTTGATTTAATCCCCTTCTGTTATTTAAAGGTCTGTAGCAAATGTATATTGAATGCAAAACAAGAAGTGAAATGAAGATAAGACCAAACAAATATTAATGAGTATTCAGGAAGCTTTCAATGAGAAAGTTTGTTATTTAAAACCTGCCAACATATTTAAATTGGCATGAGTACTGTGGCAATGAGTATTCAGGAAGATGCCATTGAGAAAGATTTTTACCATATCTGAATACCACAAACACATCTGGCTGAGTGTCCATGGTAAACTATACAGGAAGCTGACATAGAGACAGATTTTTATGAGATTTAAAACCTCCCCACCCACTTGGTTGAGTATCCATTGTTGACTATCCAGGAAACTGACATAGAGACATATTGTTTTATAACCTTACAACACACCTTTACATGGGTACTGGTTGACTATCCAGGAAGCTGCCATTGATAAATATTTGTATCAGATATATAACTTCCCTAAACACCTTGACATGAGTACTGGTTGGCTTTCCATGAAGCTTCCATTGAGAAAGATGATTATCAGAATTAAAACCTCCCCTGACACACTTGGTTGAGTATCTATGGTTGGCTTTCCATGAAGCTTCCATTGAGAAAGATGATTATCAGAACTAAAACCTCCCCTGACACACTTGGTTGGGCATCTATGGCTGATTATCCAGGAAGTTGTGCCATTGAGAAAGATTATTATCAAAATTTAAAACCTACCAACACACTAGGTTGAGTTACATCCATGGTTGACTATCCAGGAAGCTGACATTGAGAAAGATGATTATCAGAATTAAAACCTCCCCTGACACACTTGGTTGAGTATCTATGGTTGAGTATCCAGGAAGCTGTGCCATTGAGAAAGATTATTATCAAAATGTAAAACCTACCAACACACTAGGTTGATTTACATCCATGTTTGACCATCCAGGAAGCTTTCATAAAGAAAGAGTTTTATAAGAATTTAGAACCTCCAAACACACTTGGTTGAGTATCCATGGTTGACTATCCAGGAAGCTAACATTGAGAAAGAGTTTTTTAAGAATTGGTTGAGTTTCCATGGTTGATTATCCAGCAAGCTGCCACTGAGAAATATTTTATAAGAATTGGTTGAGTTTCCATGGTTGATTATCCAGCAAGCTGCCACTGAGAAAGATTGTATAAGAATTGGTTGAGTTTCCATGGTTGAGTAACAAGGAAGCTGACATTGAGAGATATAATTAACATTGAAGCATGCAACTATGTCCATACCTACAAGGTGCACATTTTACAACAATGCTGAAACACTTGGACAAGAATGTATCAGTCAGCGCTCTAATTAAGGAGTGTTTTGCTTAATCTAAAATCCTTATTTTATTTGCTAACCCTATGTTGTGGGTATTTTGATTACCAACAACATAGGCTTTGGTTGGATAATAAGAGAGAATATTGTGGGAAAAATAGCTGTTAACCCTTCCCTATCTGGACCTCTGTTATCAGACATCGAGCGTGATAAATTTAAGCTAAAAGCTTGTTTCGCAATCTATGTTAAATAAATAAGTTTAAAAGAATTGATCAGTATCTTAGATAAGGTCCAGAAATCTTGACAAATGAATAAATAATTTCTTATCTGAAGGAATATGCAGAGCAAATTTCTCCTTTTAAATTTTAATCATGAAATGGCTTACAAAATGTCCGTTTGCATAAACAAATCGGAGCGTTTAATTCTTTCTACTTTTATTAATTTAGGAATTTCAATGTGTTTACATCACATTTGATTTATTTGTTGAAGATTAGATTTAAACATTCACAGTAAGATTCAATATCATTTAAGTAGCAAAATTATCTTTCCCTAAATCGTTATACTTCCACATCAGAAACAGATTTAATTAAACAATTCAAGCCAAATAGTTATTACTCTTAATTCTTTTAATATGGCAGGAAAAAAAAAAGTTGAAGAGCTCAATCCTTTAAACTAATCTTTTTTGTGTAAATTAATTCTGAAAGTCCATCTCATGATATTTTCTTTTTTAATAATTCGTGAATAATCTGTCATAACAACAACCATTGTAACCACTAGCAAAGCTGATTGTAGTGCAAATTGTTTGTAATTTAGCCCCTCAAAAGCATTGCAGATCTCCTACAGATATTTGTACTTTTCAGCCCATGATCTTACCCCATGATTTCACCCTTTCCCACAAACAGGTGCATTCAAACATATCTGAAGCAGACAACTTTTGGCAAAAGGAGAATTTCTCTTATTTCCACAATGATTTATAGTTAAAATTTAAATAAGACAATGGTTTCAGAAGTCTGCTACTACAGATGCGTCAAAATATATCTGCATGTGGAATAGGAATTGAGACTGGTCTGCCCTGAGAAAAATCTGAGGAAAACAAAGTTGAAATCAGATAACTCATAAGTTTAATTTAATAATAGTGTGCATTTTCTCCTTTTTCCACTATCTGTTTGAAAGTCCAAGACAGCAATAGAGCAAGGAAACAGTTTCAGTCACTTTCTATTCATATTGACCTTCAAGAAAAGGCAGGCATGATGGAAAATTTCACAAAACAATTAATTTCCTCTCCTGATGCTTGTATATTGTATTGTCAATAAAAAGCTATTTATGAGAAAGTATCTATTACATCACATGAAGTTGAAAATGAAATTTGGTTTCATTGTTATTAAGTATACATTTTGAACTTCCTTATGTTAACCTACAGGCTCAAAAGTTTATGGTACAATGAACAAATATCTGCTGATAGAAAAGTTTGAATGGATAAGGCTGCAGTTTGAGAAAAATTGTTCATGTATACGAGTACAAAATAACTGTTTTGATTTTATCCAAATGTTTTCTAGTTAAATATATATTGCCTGGTTTTATTTCTATACTTGCTATCCTTTTCAGTCAGGCTTTCATTTAGTAACATGTTAGCAGGCGACAATGAGTTCTCTTCAACACCTTTCATTACTTGTTTTGATTCTTCTTCTTTTCTTTTTTTTTTTAATTTTTCTTCATGGGTCATGGCACCTGACATATTAACCAGAAAGGAAGCAAGGAAAGCTTTAAAGCAGGAAATTTTGATGCATTAGTAAAAAGCACAAGTACTGGATTAAACGAAAGGGAACATTCAAACACAAAACTAAAAAGTTACAACAATAGGCCCTATTAAGCTTCGTAACTTTCAAACAATTAACACAGTCATACCAATGACCATTTAAGATACCGTTTCTATGTAATGTTTTCAAAATGAATTGCAAGCACAAAAGTTAAACCAAAGTGTCAAAGTTATGCTTTCAATATCATTTAAATGCAATACCATGATGAGATGCAACTCAAAACACAACTTATTCACAAGAAGATAAAGAAGTCAAGACACAGGCACCGACAGTTCCAGGCCCTTTATCAGCACAACACCACTAGATTCCTCCCGAAATACACTGACATCAAGAGTTGAATATATATTCATAGATATATACATAGGCCTTGCAAACAGGTACTGCATGGTACCCCAAATTTCAATCCGGCATCCAAAATCTTGCACCCTTACTAAGCTGTATCATAAGTCATATCCAACATTTTACTCCACAAACAGTAATTAATCAATCGGACGTGCATCATACAAACTATATTTATATAACAGAGATAGCTAGCTTATCCACGAGCACAAAAGCAGAGGCGAACAAGATCACAAAACAACAAAAAGCAAGCTTGTGATATCTGATGATGAAATTGAGAACCCTCAAAATATGACATGATTACCCTCATAGTGATGAAGGAGAATTTGAACACAGATGACTTTATTTCAAAATATCATTTAAATTAAAATGTCAAGTTCACAAACTGAAAACATTGTGAAAAAAGAAGAAAATATTCATCTTGGAACAACTTCTTCTATTCCCATAATGGTTTCAAAAGTAACACATTTTTCTTTGGCTTAAACATGCCGTTTAGTCAATCAGACATTATGTTACTGAAATATTATGAACATTTGATTAAGAATTGGAACGAATGTAGAATGAAAGGTAGGTAATATATTATCTGTACAGGATTTTGAGGTATCGGTAAACATTATTGGCACAAAGGAATGTGTTGGTGTTGATATATATACAATAATAAAAAGTCTCTTGTTTTCAAATAAGCAATCTCAAAAAGTAACATTGCTTATTTCCATGAACTTAACTTTTTTAAATGCATATAGCACTAATTCTGTTATTCTTGGGTACCCTTTCCAAATGCTATACAGTTTCATTTCTTAAAAAGTTCATACAAAAGTCCCGTTTGCAATGAAATTTAGACCCTAACTACCTTATTATAAATAAATATTTATTTACTGAAACATGATGTATTTCAACACATTCCTTGGTCCAATATGTTTTTCTGGATAAAAAAAAAAGAAATACAATGCAATAAAACATCTGAAAGCACTTTCAAACATGATATATATATATAATAACAAAATGGTGATTATGCAAAGCCTGGTTAATATCTCCGATAAAATTGTTAAAAAATATTTTAGCACAAAATACTAAAAGTACTCCAGAGAGAAAACTTGTTGTTTTTTCCTGTCCTTTTCTTATAATAACTTTAATGGAGATCTAAAACACATGTTTGCACTTTTGCACATGCACCAAGATACTGCGAGAAATATAACATTGATTTTTTAAAACGTAATTTCTGATATTCTACCAACAGACCGTCTGTTGTTGGTTTTCATAAGAAATTTCTTTTGAGGTTCAACAGCATCAAGTTAATGGTCAAGAAATAAAAGAGATTTTAGTTCAATAAATCAAAATCTCGGTATTTATGAATGTTCTATCAAACAGTGCAAAGTAATCCAATATCATAAATGTTTGGCATGTAAATTGTTTAAGTATTTATTCAAAGAGGTTTCCATTCATTTCAAGTATCTACATGCAGCTTAGATTGGTGTTTTTATTCTGCTTCAGTATACATGCCAAATGCTAAAAATATTGGCCAATTAAAAAGATCTTCATGTGTCTCCAAATGTTCAAGATTTCTATTGGTGTCAATTGACAATAAATACACATGTCATGTAATATTTTGGCAGTAAAAGTAGTACTTTTACCAGACTTGTTAAAGCCTGCATGAAGCACAAGCATTCATTTATCAAAATTAAGTACATCATGTGTTACTACATGTAATTAATAATGATTGGAAACAAATTTATATTTGGTCTAAAAAGTGTTTATAATACAATATACTTTAACTGGTTTGTTTGAGTAAGAACATTCTATCCTGAAATCATGTTTTTAACAGCACATTTCAATAGTTTTGTTATACATTTAATAATAAACATCATAATAAAATATCAAATATATACCATCAAATTAATACTTTAAAGAATAAAAATGTTTATAATAGGGTAATAAGACATGAAGAAAACATAGTAATATTTCAATAAGATCATAAAATTAACATTTTTCATCCACATAAAAATTATAGTTATATGAAACATTCAAATATGGATGTACCAAAATTAAACCATTGCCTTGAATTATTTTTTACAAGTATTACATGTAAAAGTTATATCATAGCTAGTAATAAATTCAAGGTATTCGAAATTTAAATAATACTTTACAGCAATGGCAGCCCACAATTTTGATTATTCCATTGTATTTGAATGTTTCATAAAAATATAAGAAACTTTTCATAAAAATATTGTTTTCTTTCATATTATAGCTTTGAATTTAAACACACCCACACATACATATCAACACTATCATTACTGGTATATTTAGGCACAAGTATTATTCATGGTTTCATCAAATTCTTTTTTGTAATTTCATTTTGTTTCCAATATGTGAAAATTCAAGTTTTGAACATTCAGCCACCCTTATATAGGGCAGGCATAGCTCTCCCATTCAATCCTCTTACATTCAAAATCACTTACACTCTAAACCATAACTAGAATTTTCACTGATAAAATAATAAAATATATATATTAAAATAGGTAACATTTTCAGATGGTATATACTATTGACTAAACCCCAAACATTTGACCAGTAATGAATATGTTATTATTCAAAGGTATCTTTCAATTCATTACATTTATATTATCCAATTCATTTGAACCGATTCAGTGTCAAACATGCTCTCCTTGGTAAACTTAACAAATTTAATAAGGAAGATATAAAACAAAACTTGGTCTATTAAAAAAGATTCAAGTATGTAAAATGCCAAAATGTGGGTTGGTCAAAATGCTCAAGTGGATAGTGAGTGACATGTGCTACATCAGCATCTGAATCTTTAAACATACAAGCAGATTGCATTTATGAGCAGGAACAAACCTACCCTGCTTGCTAATGACAACTTTATGGAAAAAGGAAGATAAGCATCTTTTGATAATGACTTGTGCAATTTATAATATTGCCAAATATATGTTTTCTACAGATGTTCTCAAAATTGTAACAACATTTTTCGCAAGACTTCCAAATGGTTTTTTATTAGATGTTGCCAACTGTTTAAGAGGACAAACAGGCATATAAAGTCTTCTCAACTGAGAGGTAAACACATTCATTTCACATTTGTATCCATATGAGCAGCAAATAACAAATTAGCTCGAACACAACTTCGTCTGCCATGCTGGAGAGTCATGGCAGATAGATGCTGGACAGACCAATAAGGAGGGTATATTTGACAGTTTGTTGTGATAGAATCTTAACTACACTATTATGTACCACTGATGAACAGGATGATAGAGTCAGCGATTAAAGTTTTCGCAGGTCGTACTCTTCAGGCGTCGCTGGTTGCTACAGGGTCCAGACACCGATTCCCTTGGCGCAACTACTTCGACCCTGTCTCTGAACAAAAAGTTAAACTGCATTTTGTAGAAATATTATGTCCGGCAGTGAAATTCAAAGATTCTCAGTTTGTATTGTCATTTTGTCAATTTCATGTGATGCCTCTAGGGTTTGATTTTTGTTTGTGTTTATGGTTTATGAGAGTTAGGGGATGAGAAAAGATTTGTGAAGGTGCATGTTGAATTATGTCAGTAGAGTGTATGAAGTTTATTCAACTTTCTCCAACATAAATATTCCAGTAGATATAATATGTTCATACAGAGGTTGGAAGCTTTTAAAAGCCTTACTATATCCCTCTGACAGGGTTTTCATTCATTGTGCAATTATCTTTTGGATTCATCTTTGCGATACATTTAGATTAAAGTGTTAAAACAAAATAAGATGTAGTAAATGTTTGACAAGGACACCCACCGAAAGTCCAACTTTTGGGAATCATCAACCATTGAATGGTGACCCAGGTTGATCTAAACATCAAGACATGATGTGAAAAGTATAACAAGTTTTTTGAATTGATGGATTGGCGTTTAACCCTTTCCTTCATATAGATGCTTTCTGATGCCTCCGCAGCAGACAGCTTTTTGAAAACATGGTGACAAAAGAGCAATTTCTCCATTTGCCACAATGTTTTCCACTTTTAGTCAGAGGTTATCCACTCAATTCTAGAGATTTTCTATTTTTTGACAAAATATGTTCAAAGTCGTCTGCTTCAGAAATGTTGTACGAGGGAAAGGGTTAATTAAGCCGTATTGATTGGTTACAAAATCAAAGCGACCAGGCGTGATCACAAAAGGGATAAATTGAACATGGCAACAAATGACAACAATTCTACCATTCCAATGGACCAATTTCAACCTAACTTAACAGGAATCCTTTGTTGGTCCCCTTTTAAAATTGTTCTTTTTGTGTAAAACTTGTTGCTGCAGCATTGGAAGTGAATAAAATACCCAAACTTTAAAATCCTTTTCCTCCATAATCTGCTTGACCGATCCTCTATAACAAGATGGCCCTAAATCGATCACCTGAGTGATAGTAAATTAGCAACAAATATTTAACTGCAAATATCTGAATATTTGAACAGGAGCACATATGAAACTGCAAGGAGTGGAAACTGTTAAAGAAATAGCTTATCAGTAAAGGTCATTTGTTTCTTGAAATGTAACAAGAACTTTAATAAAGTTTTGTCATTTTGCACCTTTCCTGA
>JAUELF010003084.1:0-18325 GCA_031471495.1 Clinocardium nuttallii
TTTTTTTCGTTTTCATGGGGGTATGAACAAACCCACCTGATCACACATTCTATGAAACCGCTTCGCGATTTCATAGTGAGTGATCAGGGTTTTTGTTCATACCCCCATGAAAACGAAAAATAAAGCTCTCTATATGTACAATGCACAATGAAGACCAAGTTTCGAGTGCAGGAATATGCAGGCTGATATTCGTGTACATCGTTCGTAAATTGGGTTTAAAGGCATTACTCTGAAAAACCAGCTGAAATCAGTCTACGTGTTCTTTGAGCGGTTTTGATCTCTCAGTTTTTGTTAATATCGAATAAATCAGGCAAAGTGGAAAATTAATCAGGGTTTAAAATGAATTAGTTGATTTAATTTTAAAAAAACACACCGCACAACTTGAAACAAGACACGATAGACCTTCAGATCTCGCGTTTTCTCGTTTAACAAAATGTAATTAAGGAATATATTTTTATTAAATCTATTACACTATTCCTTTGTTTTGAAATATTTTTTTTGAATGTGAACTTCTGTTTCTCCAATGATTATCTAAACTTAGTTTCTAAAAAAAGACATGAAACAAAAAAATATCCTTAACCTGCTGTATCATTGCGACTAGAATTATCGGTTTTGATGTTAACGTTGTAACTAATGTAGGGGGCAACGCACATTGAGGACTGTAGGAATGTGCAGTCTGATATTCGTCTAAATCGTTCGTAAATTTAGCTTATAAGTCTTGAAGTACTCTGATAACCCTCTGAAATCGGTCTGCATATGATTTGAGTTGTTGTGTTCGCTCAGTTTTTGTAAATATAAAAAAAATCAAGCAAATTTTAAAATTAACTCTTTTGATTTATTTTTTAAAAGAAACCCACCACACAGTTAAACAAGACACGCGGGACCACCTGGTTAATTTCAGATCTCGCGTTTTCTCGTTAAACGAGATGTAATTAAGAAATAGCTTTTCAATTAAACTCTAAAAACGATTTCTTTAAATTAATATGTGAAACCTTAATTCGTGTGCATATCATTTTCTGTTTCACCAACATTTGAGACATTCTACGAGAAAACCAATAGTGTGGACTCTACTTAAAGTATCGACCCGGATCAGCCTAAGCAATCCACGCAGGTAACCCAGACATACAAATCTCGCATCCTGTGGATTTTCTGTTTCAGGAATCCTTACTCTATGTACCTCTATCCCCCAAAGACGGAATGTGTCGGCCCGAATTAGCCTGCGCGGACTGCACAGGCTGATCTGGATCGATACATTACGCAGAGGCCATACAGTTCGTATGCACACGCTCCTCCGGTTCATCTCCATCTGACAAAGCAATTACATACCTGGTGCGTCCATGTCTTCAATGCTGTCGGGCTTTCCTTCGCATTTCCGTGCAAGACAAAATATTGATATACAAACAACAGTGAGTATGAGTATTGGTCGGGTACACATCTGGAAAAAAGTCAAAAACATCACAGACATGTACAGTTTTATGTATATGTATACCGTGCATGTGTTAAGCAAATCGTAATATTGTTTTATTATTACGAACATTAAGAAAAGAACGAAGGGTTGCGTATCTCACCAGCGAGAGACCAGTTCTGCGTTCGATGCAATTTTATAATAGCAAACGTTAGCCACTTCAACAATTAAATTAAAGCGGTGTCACTTTTAAATCGAACCGTTACACCGACCGACGCCGACCTGAATATTGTTAATTCTCTTGGTGTGATTGGGGAGGTGATCGGGGTTGATCCCCATCTCCCGGGAAGCGTTGGAAGTCGTAGCGGCATCGGGACGGGCGTTTTGGTCGGGGTCAAACTTTTGAACATACCAATGTTAAGTGATGGAAAGTCGTAAGATAGTCGTTGCGAGGTCGGGGTGGTCTTGGTGAGTTCATTGTGATGCTAGGACAGGTCAGTACATGTCGTGGTGAAGTCTTCGAGGAAATTTTCACCAACAGTCCCGATCTTAGTAAGACTGCGCTGCGATCGTGTCAAGACCTTCCGCGAGCTTGTTCACGTGGTGGGAATGGGTGTATCACTGATCAGGTGTTTTTGCGCTAACGTTAAAGCAGCTTCCCCTGTGTACCATGCCACATACAAAGACGACCAAGACACGTTTGGTGGTTAAAATCCACCTAAATAACCAATCGCCTCGTATTCAAGACATAGAGTCCCACAATAAGATCATGGAAGCACCACATGGAGAGGTTTCCTTGAATATGGATCGTCAATCCATTGAAGACGCATGAGCATCAAACACAAAGCACTCCAGTCCTCCATCACTCGAGCCCGGGACAATATGATCATGCAGCGATGTGGGTAGGGCTGTATTAACTATGTAAACAGACTAGAGTTATCATCTGAAACACGTCACATTTTCTAGCCTAGTATACTGGTTTGTTTACCCAGGGATCGTGAATAAGTGAACTGTAGCTGTGATATAACTTAAATAATGGCGAAAATGGCGTTAAACCTCAACACAAATAACTCTAGGCCTTTCGCTTTTCAGCTCTATGCCTTTCGGTTTCAGAAAAAACCTGTTTCCCTATTCATCTCTATGTAAAACAGATGACATCAGGGGCATAACTTGAACAATCTTTCTTAATACCACTAGACAATGCTACACACCAACTATCTAAGCTCTAGGCCTTTTGGTTTCAGACAAGAAGATTTGTTATTTAAAAATTCCTTTCAGAGACCAGAGTTATGCATGCAATTAACTTCTTTAAACATCTTTGAAAGAGGATCACCTAATGATCATTCCAACAAAGTTTAGTCAAAAGTGGTTCAGGAGGACTAAAGGCGATCACAATAGCTCACCTTGAGCATTTCGTTCACATGTGAGCTAAAACAAAAAGGTATGCAATTCATCCTCGACCACCAAGGCATATGTTTGCATAATGCAGACAGTATGTATACACAATTTCGAATTTCTCTTTCAATATTAAAAACGCGACAGAGAACGATTATAACAGGTTGAGAGCTTTAAATTTAAATACCTTTCTATATTTAAAAATGTTTTAACATTTTTGTACAAATCACATCTGGAAGAATGATTTATATCATTATGCCAACATCGGTGTAAATAGTAAACCCATATATTTATATATTGAAGTTACTTTTATATGTTCACCCCTATAAACCCAACGCTTAAACTCTCTCTATAATGGGCCTCCATTCTATTTATTTCAGACTTTTTAAGCGAACTACCATATCGGATTCTGTGTCAAAAATGTATCAATGATATTGAATACAATTTAGCACAATTCGCTACATCGTCTTCAAAAAGTAAACAATAGATACTAGCAATATCATTTGTTACGAAAATGCCCGTGTTAAAATTTTGTTTGATATAAGAACACTATTCATTTATATAGATATTAATCATTATATATATTGAATACATCGATCTAACTACCAGTTATAGCCTGTGTTGAGACATATAAAGAGCTTGTTATAGTTCAAGGAATCAAAAGCTTTTTGAAAATGGACATAAAATACATAATAATTTACCTCCAGGCTTATATATATATAGTGTTTGAACATCTGGAGACCGAAAACATTATTAAACGCTCATTGACAATGAATGCAAAATATTTTATACATACAATTAGGAAAAGAGATCCCTCTGTATTTACTTGGATCATTTTAGAACCAGATTTTTAGATCGGCAAAATGAAAGTTTGAGACCATGACTCGGGGAATATTCCCGTTTCACATATTTTGTTAAATAATTTCACTTAAATGGGAGAAATTTCTTTCAGAGTACATGTATTTGTTTGTAAAATTATGCTGATATGCCATCTTAGCCATATGCTCATTATAATAAATTGGATTATCTTCTACATAAATACTAATATCATTTGTTTTTAAGAGTATATTGAAGATTAAAAATAAACGAACCACTCATTACTAGATATTGTACATGTTTTAAGTGTATTATTTGTCTGTAACGTGCCATTTGCCATTGATTAAACCGGTTTTGGTTTACCAGCTACACGAATAAGAGAATGTTTCACCTGGGAATACTGATACGTATCAGTATTCCCAGGTTTCACTGAAACTGATATTTTTTTTAACGACATATAGTTTTAATTCTGTTTCGAGAAACTTGGTAGTTTATATAGTCATTGCGACTTTTTAATGAACGATATCTTCTTAAAATAGAAAATTTACGTGTTTAGCAACATCACAATCAGAATTCCACAACTTTGATTGAACAGAATTAGAATCTCTACCTAATCTACTTTTTAAGTTATAATAATAACGATAACCACAACATCAACAACAATGCGAAGAGGCTAATGAATACAGATTATAATTAGATAAGTAACGAAGCGACAAACCTTTCTGATGTTATGGACGTTCGAGTTCCTAACGTAGTCTCTTTCAGTGGATACACTAGTTTCAACAGAGGTTTATAAAGGCAAGCTTCTCTACGATCCGTCCATAGTTGGTGACCCGAAACCGAACTCTTCCGAGTTGAAGCGTCTTGGGACCAGAACTAAACTTTCAAACAGACATAGTGAAGCAAACCTTGTATCAGGGAACTGTTTTAATGTGTGATAGATCTTCAAATAGAAAACTATATACTGACACTGACAATGCTTATAGGCATGTTGTGCAGTCATTTCATCTGTACGTTTGTTCGTATCTTAAAATGACAGATACGAAAGGCTCTATGAAGGAAATGGTGTAATTTGAATCATTGAAAACGTTTGGCCAATAATGAACACACTTCACATCTTGAACATTGCTCCTCACAAATCCATTGTCCTTGAAACGTGATAATTACGTCACATGCCTTCCTTATGCATCGCAAATACGACTTCCTTTGTTAAATCGACATGTACGAATATATCCAAAAACATAAAAGAAAACAAAGTTGAAAAGTGGTCTTTTTTATTAAACCAACATTTGCTATTTGTCCATAATCCTGACGCTTAATCTATTAAGATAAATAATAGATGTTTACATTCATTTTCATTCTTTCTAAAGCGTCTGAAGTATCCTTTAATGGTGCAAAGTTGTCAAGTATCATGATTTCCCATCAACATTTTGAAATATTCAGAAAGCGGTACTGCAAGGGGATATGTCACAACTGAATGACTAAATCACCAGTGATTCTTCGAAAACAGTTTTTTTTTTAAATTTTATACATGGCATGTTAAGATGCTCTCGAAACAGTGTTAGATAATATTTTGGGAAAATTAATGAGTTTGAATCGCTAACCGTTTACCTCGCTAAGATATGAACCGTCCCACGAGAAAAACCAACAGTGTGGACTCTGCGTAAAGTATCGACCCGAATCAGCCTAAGCATGCCGCAGTGCCGCACAGGCTAACCCGGACAGACACTGTTTGCCTCCTGTGGTTTTTCTATTTCATTCGTGTTTATAATTAACATCTTTAAACAAAGTTGAAATTTGCACAGTTAATTAGGAATATATGTCATTTGAATGTGGCTGTGGGAACAAATAAGACAAGCACTTTAATAAGAATAGAGTTTCAAAATGTTGTCATTTTGCCCTTGCATGATGCCGTCGATCCTCTTTGTTCAACCATTTAATATGGCTTGGACAATTTACGTAGAGAGTAACTGAAGCAGCATTTCTACTAAATAACCTTGGAATCGGAACAAGAATTCTAAATATTGGACATTTTACTTCCTTCCTCAGATACTGCACACAGTGATCTACACATTTATTTGAATATAATTAAGAACAAAAGGACATTCCTTCTTTTTCCCAGTGTATAAGTATGAGATGTTATTTGACGTTATTACCTCCCTTTATTAAAAATAAATAACAATGTTTTTCTTGATATAAGTTATTATAGATCATGCGATACAAATACACACACCAATACAATGCTGTTATAAATATATAAAAATGCAATTTTTTGAAATGCAAAGATCAGTTCAATGCCGTACTCAAATTTTAATTAATTTTCATTCAAAACATGTTTACGGTTTTTTAAAGATTTTATATATTAAATAAGGACAGATTACTTATTGTCTTCTGCTCGCCAAATGGCATATATGCCGAGTGCGAGGGTAAACAACGTCAACAAACAACAACAATACTTATTGTCTATCGGCAAGAATGCATTTGTGTTAAGAAATAAATTAATGCAGTCTTTTCCGGCGACATTGATGCCTTGCATCAACTTTCTCTTGTTTATATATAAATCTGTAATTCTGTTCGTCTTTGAGAATATCCCCTTTTCTTCAAAATTCACGTTCTGCAATGGCCTTAAACGAGGTATGCACAATCTTAATTGAAACTGTGTTGAAATATATCTTTTCCCTAAATCCAATTTACCACACACACACAAATCAGAAGCAGACGACAAATTACCAAGCCATGAAGAAAGTCTGATTGTCCAAATTAAATGATTATTTACGATTGTAACATTGTGCGTGGTACACCGACAGATATATTGCATTTCCGTCTAGGATATCTGATAGCATACTAAATATAGTTTGTCTTTCACTGTTAGAGAATGTTTTTTTTCAGACTTGATGATTCAGGGTTCGAATGCCGCGTCTTTAACCCTTTCCCACATACTTTTCGTCGCGTCTGCATATGCAGCAGACGTCATTGTGACGACGTTGTGACAAATGGAGGAAGTTGCTTAAGATGATATATTTCTTAATTTGCCACAATGCTTTGAACTCTTATCGAATAACTTCACTTCCGTTTATAGAGATTTTCCATATTTCTAAGTCGTTTGCGTCCGACATGTTGTATGTGAGAAAGGCTAAGTTATAAGAACACAGTCAAATAAAACTACTCTAGAATAGGATATATTACATCAGTTTAATACTTTAAAGTAGGATTATGAATGAATGAATGTTTTATTGTTTTATTGCGCATCGACAGCTAAGGTCATTTAGCGCGCAATTAAATTTAATTATTCATGATCCCTGGGTAAACAAACCAGTACTAGGCTAGAAAATATGCCTTGCCCAAGGGCACTCCACCATGACCGAATTGCCGCGACAAGGAATCGAACCAGGGACACCCTGTTTCGAAATCCCCGACGCTAACCACTCGACCACAGCGGATTATGAAGTTGGCGTATATATATGAGCCGTCCTGCGAGAAAACCAACATTATGGCATCTGCGTAATGTATCGACCAGATTGGCCTGCGCTGTCCGCGCAGACTGATCCGGTCCGACACATTCCGTCTCAGGGGGATAAATGTATAGAGTAGTGAGTCCTGAAACAGAAAATCCACAGGAGGCAAAACGTGTCTATCTGGGTAAGCCTGCGTGGCATGCTTTGTCCGATCCGGTTCGATACTTTACGCAGAGTCCACAGTGTTGGTTTTCTCGCAAGACGGCTCATATTATAATTATTTATTAACAATGACTTTTTTTTAGTTTAAACGAATTCCTACAAATATCGCTTTTCGCTAGAATGATACTGTCGATGCCGAAACCAAAACTTCTACCTAAATCACTAAATGGGTTGTTCCGTTATCTGCCATTGATCTGTCAGTTAAAGAGTTTTACTTTACAGATCGAAACATGTTCCGTATGTTCACTAGACCTGTTACTATTGAGAACACAATATTGAATGTTCCCTGTGTTAAGTTTCATCCCAAGGGACCGAGTCTTTTCATTAGTGTTAATGAAGTGTTCCCATACTCTTCTAAATGACAGTATCAAGCATGAAATAGGACCTGCTGATCGTAAATATTTATTACGTTCGTAACATGCTAACAAAATATGTCATACTCTACATATTTCTACCTTGGTCCAGTGTCACTAAAATCTCAATATTGATCTACTGTAGGTGCCAAATCCACGATGGTCATAACTGCTTATACATTTTCTTTCATTACAGGAATAACTGATTGGGAGATGACACTGAGTTACATCGCTTGCTTTGAATATCGCAAAGACCAAACGATCTACTCATCTATCTGTCAATGTGTTTGACTTAAACGAATCGGCACGAGATCGATATATTACGGTCGCAATAAGTGTTCTAACTTTCCAGGAAAATTGGTTTCTTCCTGGAATCTTTTTCTCGACAATTCGTGATATCTAGGTTTTCTTTTGAATCTCCGGAAACCTTTTGTACAAGGTGTCGTTTCAGTGCTCGGAACTGACATAAAGATCCAGATAAAATGATCGCGATATTTAAAGTTATATATGTTGATAGCTATGAATATAATAGCAATCGTTATATATGTTACTTCTTTAGCGTCCCGCGGACAACATCGATCATCAAGTGGTTGATCTGATGTGACAGGTCGAATATTCGATACCCGTTTCCATTCCAAGGCTTAAACTATAATCGCTTTATTTCATTGGTGTTCATGATTGTGTAGTTATGGTAACTTACCCAGGATATGACTTGTTATATCTGAACAAATATTGAAAGCGGCGCAAAACACCGTTTAAACCAACAAACACGCCGCGGATTTCCCAAGAGAGTGTTTAATGGTATTCTGTGTAAAATGTCTATTTCTTTGTGAAAACCTGCATTTTCTACTGTAAAAAGCTTCCTCCAAAGCAAATCGCTAATTGATTGATTGAAGTTTATTTGTAGGTAGATGTAAAGTAAATGACAGGTATGCCCACCATCGGAAAATACATCGAGATAATGATCAGAACTATCGGGATAGTATTCCAAGACAACTTTCAGTTATCGAGATAATTATTTCGCAAAAAAACAAGGAATTTTCACGAAAATCTGTCTAAAGTATCATGATATCCCACCATACGATTCACACCATTTCGTTTGTTAATTGCTTGCTTATCGAACACAATCCTTTTTATAAAACACGTGTTGTATTAGAAAGATGTTTGTTATTAGTCTTTACATGGAACATCACAGATTGTTGTTATAAGTCGTGGGTTCAAAGGCATGCCCTCCAGGGGTTGTGAGTTCGAATCCCGGCTCGGCCAACTTTCTTTCCGACATTGACAAAAGTCAATGCGACATGCGACATTTGTCTTTCACCAATAGGCTAAGTCTATGTGGAAAAGCAGCCAGCAAATACGTAGGTGAACTGGCCGCCGCGATATGACTGAGAAAATGTTAAAAACGGCGTTAAACCCAAATCAATCAATCAATCAATCAATCAATCAACCAACCAACGCATGCCCGCTGAATCGATTAGTCACATTATGTACGGTCATGCTATATGTAAGGACACGATCCCTTATAGATACACAATGCCACGCTGCTTATACAACATTTGAAACCATACAGAGATCATCATGTTCATCTTGTTTATATTTACACTAACAAAATACAAGTTGACTTTAAGCTAAAGGTCAAGTAAACCTTTGACACGTTACTAAGATATACGTACATATCTCTGATATACATATATTTCGTCCGATATTTTGTTTTAATGGTGAAATATAATGATAGTGTTACCACACACATATGAGGCTGATTACGGGAAAACTAATAGTGTGGACTCTGCGTAAACTATCGACCCAGTACAGACTTTTATCGCATTCTGTGGATTTTCTGTTTCAGGAATCATCACTTATACCTCTATCCCCCTGTGACGAAATCTGTTAGCCCGGGTTAGCCTGCGCGGATTGCGCAGGCTGATATGGGTAGATACATTACACAATGACCATACTATGTTTAAAGTGTAACATACACATTTGATTTCTGAAATGAAAGTGATGTTTATTTCCTGTTATTTATGGACATCAGAGGAACGTTAATGTTCTACGTAATGGATTGTACCATAGGCAATGTCGTTTGGAAATGTCAATGTGATACACAGAACATGTCCTCAAACGTCTGTTTTAGTGTCAGTACTATCGTTAAGATTACCCCGATAAGCTTTAAAGAATCAAACACTTACAATTGGTAATGTACATTACGTGGTCTATGTCCGTGCCTTTTAAGGTTATAATGAGGACAGATGATAATGGTTTTCCCCTTCCTCAAACAGACGATTTCTGACGCTTCTGCGACAGACAAATATTTGAAACTTTGTCGGAATGTTTTGAGCATTTCCTAAGAATATTGTTTCTACAATGTTGCCTAGATGTTCTCGAAGCCGTCTATTTCAGAATTGTCATATGTGGGAAAGGGGGTTAAATATTGAATTATTAGCTATAAGCTACTGTTTTAATCATTGAATCACCTCAGTATATTGAATTAATAGCTATAAGCTACTGTTTTAATCATTGAATCACCTCAGTATGACCTTTATCGAGCTAACTTTATTTTCTTATCTGTGATATAGATCATACCGAATTAGAGTAAACATAGCAAATAGTTTGTATATAGAAACGTGTTTTAAAGTATCAATAGATAATGAAAGATAAAGTGATTAGAGGACGTACAGAATGATGTGACTACACTAGTTGAGCCGTCCCACGATACAATGATGGCCTCTGTGTAATGTATCGACTAGATCAGCAGACGCTGTCCGCGGATCCGGGACGACACATTCCGTCTCCGAGGGATAGAGGTATAGACAATGATTCCCTTTAAAGAATGTACTATCGATTTGTGGTCTTATCTTTATCGAGTACAACTCTCGGGCTCTATTATAATTAGGAGAGGATAAGTTGAAAGTCATGTTACGTTAACAACAAAGTAGTGAGATATAATTTATCTTGACATCATAACAGGAGGTTAACACGAAACCCAATTTCTCTGCGAGAGATTTCCGTAACGCTTCGATAAAACATTATTATCCCCTGCTACATGGTCACGAATCGTAGATAATAATAGTGAATAATGGAAGATTGGATTGAAGGTGATTGATCTTGATGGGAAGCTCTTTAAAAGCAAACACAGAAGGCTGTACTCGATAATTAAATATGTTCCTGCTCCATGTATGTCTTATAAGAGAATAGTTTGTCCATACGCTTATGTTACAATATTATCAGCTCGGCCAAGATTATTTCTGACATTTGATAAAAGTCAATGCGACAATCGTCATCCGTTTTTCCACCAATGGGCAAATAGTCTATGTGGAAAAACATCCAGTTGCTTTGGACGTTTGTTGTGTTGATTGCTGGTGTGGAAAAGCCAGGAAACACACGAGTAAGTGAACTGTCCGCTGTGATATGACTGCACAAATTGTTGAAAACGGCGTTAATCCCCAATCAATATAATAGAATCTGAAACATCATACTCTACCTATATATATACATTAAAGTAGTCAGAATTATTTTAGAAGTCATTGCTAAATCCGATTGAAATGTCCATGTAGTTATTAGCGCGGATTTGTTAATAACGCAAGAAAAGGAATTGTTCATATTTATGCAAACACGAAGGTTCCACACTAGTTAAACTATGCATGCTAACGTAAAACGTTTTTAATGGCACGTTCAATAACTACGCTAAGGTTAATTTTTTTCTTCGGTCACTATGGTCAAGCTATAACAGAAGACAAATCCGTAGAAAATAGCCACGTTTGCTTTCGTATCAGATCAACGACATTTCCGCATTATATACGTATCGTGGCAATCAGCATTATACGGCTTCAATCATTAACTCGATTTAGATCATGGACGTTGACACATAGGATAGGTTTCCTTACCCTTTTCCGACAAACAACACATACACAGCAGACTCCTTTGGGGACATATAGGCATACTAATTTTAAAAATCTCTATGCACGGAAGTTTAACTACTTGTACTGAACAGAACTGAACACAATATGACACAGAGCTGACATTTCTAACCGAGAGCAATTTCTCTTATAGTCGTACTGCTTTTAAAGGTCGACTGCTGTAGATTCATCATAACACGTCTGCATGTGGGAAAGAGCACTGCCAATGGATAATAAAGATTCGATCTGTCGGGCCTAATTCGTTAAATACGATAAGTAACCAATTACTTATCTCGTAGCCTATGTATCAGTGTGGTCCAACAAAGCTGTCTGATACCACACTGTAATACTTCCCTCGAATGTCAGAGAGGTGGTCCAACAAAGCTGTCTGGTACCACACTGCAATACTTCCCTCGAATGTCAGAGAGGTGGTCCAACAAAGCTGTCTGGTACCACACTGTAATACTTCCCTCGAATGTCAGCGAGGTGGTCCAACAAAGCTGTCTGGTACCACACTGTAATACTTCCCTCGAATGTCAAGAGGTGAATGTTAAAACATCGCCTACGTTTGGAATCTTTAAGCGTTTATAATTGCAAAAATATTTTCATGTTCTATTTATTGAAAACTAGGAAGGTTTTGATAAGAGATGTCCCGTAGTTTGCGTGTCTTAAATCAGTGTTCGCCATACTATCGCAATATCAAAGAAAATACCGAAATTTGCCAGATTTATTATATGATTAACAAAAGACGTGCATGAACGGTGGCTCCCTGTGCTGCTAATGTTACTTTTCTTTTTATCAACCAAGGTGGTGTGTTATATTAGTTAAACAAATCTGAGTTGGATGTCTTTAAAATGTGTGCGGCGCTTTTCGTTCTTATTTAGATTTTCGAGACGAAGATCAAACTCCGTGAGTTGAATGCTATATCCACATGCAATTTAAAACGGATTACTCACAATACACTTCTATTATGTCTGCACCTAGCACACATAATTGTTAATACTGCTCAAATGGGTTCGAATCTCAAATAAGGAATGGCAATATCAATTGTAAGTTGTATTCAAACAATTAGAAACATAATAGTGATCCAGCATCAGAATGGAACACACGAAGAGTTAACATCGTTTATAAACATCGCGCTCTGCCCTTATGAGCTGTCACGGTAACGATGTCTTTATCACATGTGGTAGCATGTTCTTTTGGCTCAATTAACATTAACCTTTTTCGCTGCCAAAGGCAAATAAAGGTTTTTGCAAACAATGCAGATTCGGGAGAGCTAGCTCGTAACGAGTTGTCTCTCCTGAAATCTGCATTGTTTGCCACTTAGACATTAAAATTCACTAAATTTCCTGTTAAAGGAAAAATTGAGCGATCCAATTTTCAAAATGTAAGAGACGACGGGAGTGAAAGAGTTACACAACGACTACACTGCCGATTGATAACGAAGACGGCCGAATGATAACGAAGATGGCCGCAGATAAATTAGGACAAGGTAAAACCTGTATTACCGTATATGCCATGTCGAGGATATTTGTGTTTCTTTCCAAGTTAACATATAGTGAAGTGTTTATAGCATTGTGTAATAGCGGCACGTATACTGTCTTGATTCAGAGATACACAATAATGTACATTTCTCTTTCCTTTTTCTTTTCTTTCGTTACAAGTTACACCTTAATAGCCATGTCCATAGGTATGGAGGTCGTAAACATCCTCCCTCATTACATACCTTACATTAATGGTTAGTAACTGAATGCATGCTATACAATCAACGTTCAATCTATCAAAAGTCGAACAGTCTATGGAAATTAAATTTTACTGAGAGTAGGGTAATATGTACAAGATAAGCAATTGGGCATTTATCATCTACTGTTTAAAGCAAGGTCACATTTACGGTCATTCACGTAGTTGACCGTAGTTCATTTCAAACGTAGTCTGCCGTAGTGTTACTACGGTCAACTAGGTTGAAGTACGTTCTAAGTAGGTTCAAAATTGTCAAAAAGAGGTAATATAGAAAATCTGAGTAGGTTAAAGTACGTGTAAGTACGGTCAAAGTACGAGCAAAGTGGCTGGGGTTAACAAGGGTATCACTACGTCTAACTACGAGTAACTACGTTACACTACGTATAAACTACGTCCTAAGTACACGCAACTACGGTAAATTAGTGTCAACTGCGTTAAGCTACGGGTAAGCTACAGTCGTTGTGCGTGTGGAAGTTGACGAGCCAACATTGCTGATCGCTTATTCTGCCATGCCGCCTAGGAAGAAACGATGTATGGTCAACTACGGTACACACTACGGTTAAGTAGGGTCAATTACGGTTAATTAAGGTCAACTACGTTCAAACTACGGTCACAGTAGGGTCACAACATCGCATGTTGAACAATTATGTACTTACTACGGGCAAATCATAAGTTCAAACTACTTTCATTACTACCTTGAACTACGGTTATCTACGTGTAACTACGGTTATCTACGTGTAACTACGGTTATATACGTCCAACTACGTTTAATACGTTCAACTACGGCCAACTATGGTCATTCCCCACTACGGTCAACTACGGTCATTCCCCACTGCGGTCAACTAAGGTCATTCCTCACTACGGTCAACTACGGTCATTCCCCACTACGGTCAACTACGGTCATTCCCCACTACGGTCAACTACGGTCATTCCTCACTACTGTCATTCCTCACTACGGTCAACTACGGTCATTCCCCACTACGGTCAACTACGTAAGATGTGACCACGGCTTAACGTAAGATGAGAAAAGAATGTAGCTGATATTGTTAAACTGTATGGAATTACTTTCGAGGAATCAGAGGTCAACGATTCGAGGATTCAAAGGTCAACGATTCGAGGATCCAGAGGTCAAAGATTCGAGGAATCTGAGGTCAAAGATTAGATCTGTGGTCACGTTGGATTCTTAAGACTGTTACAGAAATAGTTCTCCTGCATGCTGCTAGAATACGACTTACAGAACCAAACTTTTAAACGATTTTCACGGAATAACAAGTCTGTAAAACTGTGTGATCAATCAAATCTAACCTTTGTTACATATCTGACATTTATCAAGAATCCAAAAGCACTGTATCTCTAATATCAGTAGAAATATGATATATTAACGTACGAAAGAAAATACACAAATTTAAAATGCTGCAGTTGCAAATTCACACTATGAATAATTCAATGTTGTTGAACACGAAGTCTCTTGTCAGTCCTGTCTTTATCTTGCACTGTATGAGGATTGACTTTGATAGCAATACGCTCTTAACCCACTCATCAGAATTACTTTTGGCTTTAACAACGATGCATACTGAGTTCAATGTTGATTTGATAGATTGACGTATAAATAGTATACATCTAAACTTGTCAATAGTTTTGGTTTTGAAAGCATGTAAAGTTTATAGTGGTTTTATCCGCTTATTAATTTCTTCAAAAAGAAGTGGAACGCAATTAAATAAATTTCGAAATAAGCAGAAAATATTAAAAATAAAATCAATTTAATCAAAATTTAGATCGCAGACAAGATTGGATTTGCTTACCGTCGCACTGTAGGTAGTTACCGATGTTTGCTGAGTGGAAACCACCTAAATTAAATATTAAATAAATATATAAATATATAAATATGAGCCGTTTCGCGAGAAAACCAACATTGTGGACTCTGCGTAAAGTATCGACCCGGATCAGCCTAAGCATGTCGGACAGACGGTATGTGTATTAGCCTTCGCGGACTGCGCAGGCTGATCTTGGTCGATACATTACGCAGATACCATTTTGGCTCAAATTCAATATATACTGTAATAAACGGTCCCTGATTCATATACGACTGTCTTAATGATGGTTTACACACTGTTAACATTCAAATTGTGTGAGTCTTGTAAAGAATACCTTCACCAGACTGTATTGAATATAAAGCATTGAGTTTAAATTCATTGTACTTGTACTTAAAAGTTTTGGCCAAGCCCGATTGTGTTCAAAATGACGGTGACCGTCTTCTCGGGTTGAAGTCTATCTCACATATTACATAACACCGTATTATTCAATTTTTTTTAAAGATAAAAGGTTAGTCTGTTCAATGATAAAGAGTGTTCTTACAGTAAAACATGAAGAAAATGTAACTATTGTGGGTAGAAACTTGTGTATTTTAATGGAAACAAAGAGGAAATTTAATTATGTAATCTGACGTTCAACATGAAACAAAACATTTTAGCGGTGCACCATTTAAACCAAACTTGGCGTAATTATTAGACCTGTGATTATTCATGCTACGGATCCAAATACAGGTTTTTTTTCCCAGAAAATTTATGAAATATTCTTTGAAATATTTTGTGAAAGTGCTTTTTATTGATATTGTGAATTTTGTATGAAGTCACAGTGTGTTTTCTTTCTCTCAAAACAATGACACCACCAAGTAACAGTATAATTGCATATTTCTTTCTTGTACATAAAGTATGTTTTATTAATAACCCTGTCGTCATTATTCATCTTTTATATAGAAGGGATTTTTCGGCGACAGCTGTCTGACCTCAGTTTTGACCTAGATGTTAAACAAATGATCTAGATTGTAGACCAATCAAATGTTGTATTTAATGAATAATGTCGAAGAAATAAAGGAAATGAAACGTTTTGAATGGTTCATAGTTAAGTTGGGGATCCTACGAGAGGCACTAATAAGGTGAAGTTTTAAAATGAAATGTTCTGCATACCAACCTTTAATTGTTTTCGTTAAGAAATAAATTTCATTGCAAAAAATCAGTGAAAACGTATGAAATATAATATTTAAGAGAAACATGATAAATTTTCAGTTATTTATTGTCAATTGAAACGTATACACCTGTTGAGAGCCTCGCGTAATCTCCAGTCTTGTGTCGTATTCTCAGGCTTGATATTCTATTTATAGAAACTGAAGCTGGATGGAGATGGCCGATTAGCCTTTGGTTAACACATAGAGTATTGTTATGATTTAGTAGTTTATACTATGATAACGATATAAACAAGTTGATTCCATCGTTTCCGTTTACTATTTAATAATATCTGAGAGTTTACATTTGTGGCCGACAAGTGGTTCTAAAAAGTAAAAAGATAAACAAAAAACGCGCAAGCTACACTCGACTACAGATTCTATATATTTTAAAGAACAATGTGTTAATCGAAGAATGTTCAAACTGGTTCACGATTATAATGCATTACCAATTCAAGGAGCTGTCGAATTCTTAGATATACAACATCTCGCCCAAAAAGAAAATGTGTCCCTAAATTAACAACAGATGTCTCCTTGAATGGTAACCAATGGGGCCTAATCAGAACTTCACACAGACAAACACACAGCTTAGCAGGCAAGCGTTTCAGCAGTAGTTTATTTCTTTAAATAAACCATTAAATGATTGCTATGAACCGATTTTAAATCTTTCATTTTCCAACTGGTTCACGATTATAATGCATTTCCAATTCAAGGAGCTGTCGAATTCTTAGATATACAACATTAATGCGTAAATTTTATAATGCATGGAAAATGACTGATTGTTTTGATTATTAACAAACAAAAAATCGGATTCAAGTCAAATAATATGCACATGTTCAATGTCTTATTGTCTTCTCATATCGATCGCCCTTTATCTTGCTAAAGAAGAAAATCTTGTTAAAGAAGAAGTTTATTTCAAATACGAGTTCAATAGGCCACATGGCCCGTGATAAACAAAAAAATACACACATATACATTATAAATGACATACATATGTAGCACGTGGAGCACATATATCAATTTACAAGTACATACTTTGGGTTAAGAATAGTGACCGTATCGATCGACTCATTATTTCATAGAACGGTCGTTATAATTCACAAACCAACATCATTTGAACCGTATCACACGAAAAAAGATCTTCGGACGTTTACGAATTTATGACAATTACTATCAATTTAAATATATTTTGTCAGATTTGTATGGTAAGCGTTCTCCAAAAGCTTCAAGGATGCCAGTAAAGATGAACAGACGAACAGTTAAGGTCTTGATAAGACTGCGCCTTCGTAAGTGCTCAAACAAACATCATTTAAACAGTTTCACACGACATCAGAGCTTCGGACGTTTAATAGGTCTAAACAATAAGGATCTAATTAGATATCTTTTTTAGGATTTATATGGTAAACGTTCTTCAGGATGACAGTAAAGATAAAACGGCGAACAGTTAAGATCTTGATAAGTGTAGGCTTATCTGGACCTTCACTAGTCGCAGTGTACCGAACATCTGCGTTCACATGGCGTGGCTCAAGGTTGCAGGAATGTTATTCCCAAACTATTCTAACGAAGACGTTTTTTCTTGATGGGTACTATGAATGACACTCGTGTAACTTAATCGTCACTTGGTGAGATAATCTTTCCCTCATGGAGACGCTTTCTGACGGCTCTGTAGCAGACGACTTTTGAAAACGATGTAGTCAAAGGAGACATTGTTCATAATGAGCAATTTATCTTTTTGTCAAAATGTTTTCAATTTAATTCAATAACTTTATTTTCTTCTAAAGAGAGTTTCAGTACTGTTGACTTTATGTTTCCAAGGTCATGTGCTGCAGATTTATTCAGGGGCGTAGCTTGGCAATAATCAATGTGTAGACCGTCTCGTTAGGAAATGTACATTATGGACTCTGCGTAAAGTATCGACCCGGATCAGCTTAAGCATGCCACACAGGCGTACCAGGATAGACAATGTTCGCCTCTTGTGGATTTTCTGTTTCAGGAATCACTACTCTATACATATATCCCCCTAAGACGGAATGTGTCGGCCG
>JAUELF010003193.1:0-18318 GCA_031471495.1 Clinocardium nuttallii
GAGTTATTGTGATCGCACTTTTGTTCGGCGTCCGTCGTGCGTCAGTAACAAGTGGGTCAATTGAGATGACACGTCACAGAAAGCATCCTCTCAATGACCTCACCAGAATTCCTTCAATGTTTTGGGATCCATGCAGAATTCTGGTTTCCATGGCAACGAAACGAAAACAACTTCAAAATGTAGAAATGTTCCTTGGATGACTCTACCAGACTCATTCCAAAAAATGGCCGCCACGGGGCGGGGCTTTTTTGCCTGATATGGCTAAAGTGAAATCTTCTCCTCCAAAAGTTTTAAGCCGATTTTCAAATAATTACATGTAGAAATGTTCCTAAAGTGACCCACTATCAGATTCCGTCAATCCATGTTGATTTGTCGAAAAACATGGCCGTCACAGGGCGGGTCTATTTTGCCTTATATTGCTATAGTGAAAACTTAAAAAATCTTCTCATCCGAACGTATCAAGCCGAATTACAAATTATGTTATAGACATTTTCCTTAAGTGACCCACTATCAGATTCCTTCAAACCATGTTGTTTGGTAAAAAAACATGCCCGCTAGGGGGCGGGGCTTTTTTGCAATTACTGGCTATATACACAACATAAAAAATCTTCTCCTCCAAAAGTTTCAGGCCGATTTTCAAATGATTTTGTAGAAATGTTCCTTAAGTGACCCACTATCAGACTCATTCAAGCCATGTTGATTGGGTCGAAAATATGGCCGTCACAGGGTGGGGCTATTTTTGCCTTATATGGCTATAGTGAAAACTTAAAAAACTTCTCCTTTGAAAGTGTTAGGCCGATTTTCAAATAATTTTGTAGAAATTATATTAACATGTACCATGTTATTACGAATAAAACTAAAAGAGCCGTTCCACGAGAAAAAAAAAGTGCTCTCTGCGTAAAATATCGACCCGGATCAGTCTAAGCATGCAGCGAAGGCTAACCCGGACAAACACTGTTCTCGTGGGACGGCTCAACTATTGTTAAAACCAACACATTGTTTATGTCACAAGTCCTATCCTTTTAGGCAGATAGACGTTCGGTACCATAATTAAACTTACTGATGGTTAACCAAACGGCCAAATCAGAAGGGAGCCCCACTATCGCCACTGAGAATCTAACCTTCAACCCCAAGTTCCCGAAGCTAATGGCCTTAATCACTAGAACCAGATACGGACAAGGGTGACGAATTAACGAACTTGACAAGAAATAAAGGTTTCTTATTTATTTATTATTTCAATTCATTAACCAAATTGACAAATTGACAAACTTGACGAAGCTCTTCTGAATGAGTGATGGCCATGCAATTTGAAATAGGGCCTAATTTCCATTCAAAACGCCCATATACATTATCTAAAAGACAGAAATAAAGCTTTTGATTTCTTTTCGGTCAACCAAATTGACGAACTTGACGAAAATCTTCTGAATGACTGATGGCCCTTGAATTTGAAAAAGGGCCTCATCTGCATTCAATACGTCATGATACATTACATAAAAGACAAACAATAAAGTTTATAGAACACTACTTTTTTGTCAATTCATCAACCAAAAAGACGAGTTGACAAATTGAGGAACATTTTTTATTGACGAAACTCTTCTGAATGATTTAATTATCTAAAATAAAGTTTTCAGAACAATACTTCTTTCGTCAATTCGTCAACCAAGTTGCTTTAAATTTGTTCTTATACAGTCGCACCAAAAGTCAGTTGCGTGATGTTAAATGACCCAATGTATATAAATGAAGACATCGTCTTCAACTCCTACTTCTCGGAGATGTCCTCGGGCGATGTTGATGACAGTGCCGCCGTCATCGTCGGGGTGATGCTCTTGCTCTTTGTTTTTGCCTTGCATCCCGCAGCCTTCTTCGCTTTTTGAGAACAGCGCCGCCGCTAGTACCTACAATCTTAATCTCACCCTCCACCTCGATAGCCTCAGTCTCAGGTACGCCATCAGCAGGGGCACCTGCAGTCGCCGAGTCGTCATGGATACACACGTTGATTACATTTGCAAACAGTTGAATAAGATAATGTGACAAAAGTCAATTTCAGGCAGATGTTTCCACTAAAACATCACGAGAGCAAATGACAGGCAACAGACCGGGCCTCGTTATATAGTTATCTTGTGACCACTGTAAATATATTTTAGGCATGTTGCAAGATCTGGCCACGACAAATGTTTTATGTGGCTACTACGACACAATTTCGTACGATCCAATGTTCCCTAGGCTTTAGGCTCACCATAGGTCTATTTGAAATCGTATTCTCTTCCAAAGGGACACAACCGTTTGACCCTTATACCTTGATTGAAATGAATTATCGCTCTTGCATTTATGTCTTGATCAATATAAACTAGATTGATTGCATTGAATTGATTGATTGACTGGAGTTATATGCCGATTGTAACGGATTGTCGTTTTTATAATGGCTTACAATTCATCTTACGCGAGTTTCTGCCTTTCACGCACCTGTTATCTGCACACCATTATATTCGGATAGCTGTCTACTTCTTCATATTAACAATTGAGCCAATTATCAATTATCGGAATGAATGAATGGGTGAGTCGGGGTTCGAACTCACAACCCTCGGATATATAGTCTTCGCCGTTAATGATATACAAACAGAGACTCATTTAAGTTGACATATTCGTTCTTTTCGGGTCTTACTGCTGTGATCTTACTGCTGTGACTGCTGTGATCTTACTGCTGTGCTCTTACTGCTGTGATCTTACTGCTGTGCTTTAATACGGATAGAGTGCTATCACGGCTCGATGATCCAATAATTGAATGGCAAAATGCCCCTCTATAAAATTGTGAAACGTTATTCGGGAATGGCAATACTTTGATCTGCATAAGATCACGTGAATAATATTTTATCTCTGTCTTTTGGGGTATCATTTGACGTCATGCATACATTAACTTAAAAAATGTTCGACATATTTCTCACATTAATATACAACACGTGAGAACAAAACATGAAACACATTTTTTACATCTAAACGAGCAATTTCTTCTTTTGTTACCATGTTTTCGACTGTATTCAATTATTGTACTTTCATTTTCAGAGATTTTCCATATTTATTTCTAGATTCTTTCAAAGTCGTCTGCTGCAGAATTGTTGTATGGGGAAAGGGTAAATAGTTGAGCCACGCCACTCGAAAATCGACACAGACGACGACAAGGGTATCACAATAGCCCGACATTTTTTTTCAAATAACAGACGAGCTAATAAATCAATCGTTAATCTGATCGACGTTTATAATAATGATCAAATTGCTGGACTTCCAATTAGGCATAATAAAAGGAGACCTTTTCGGTCAACTCCATTCTAAATGTTAATAAAGCATTTCGATGATGTATGTGCATTTACACGCATATACAGCAGACGACTTTTGAAATAGTGTGGCGTAATAAACAGCGCATTTTCTTACACTTGTCACAATATTTTCAACTGGATGGTATAAAAAACTTTTTCATTTATTAAGAGGGAATAAGAAGAAAATGCAATTATTGGCAATGCCCCAATAACAATATAGACTTAAAAACTAATACTTTCAAGAGCGTAAAGCCTAAATGCCCTAGCAGAAGAAGTGAGTAATTATATAACATCCAAACAGTGCTTCGTTTTTACTTGTATTACTAAATAAGGGTTTTCACGAAATACTGTAAACAAATAGCAGCATATAACTTTTTTAATTAAAATAAATCATAACAAATCGAAACACACCCATGTTAGAAAGATCACGATTACTAAACTAACAAGCAAACATGATCCAACATGAAAACTTACATGCTTCATGTTAATGACAGGTCAAACCAGAATACATGTCCATGTAAGTCGTTCAACGAGAAAATCAACACTATGGACTCTGCGTAATGTATCGACCCAGAACAACCAGCACAGTTCACACACGCTTATCAGGGCCGACACATTCCGTTTCAGGGGGATGGATATATGTATAGAATAATGATTGAATTGAAAATCAACACGAGGCGAAACGTGTCTATCCGGGCTAGCCTGCGCGACATGCTTAGAATTATCCGGGTTGATACTTTACGCGGACTCCTCAATGTTGGTTTTCTCGCCGAACGGCTCATTTATCTTTACAGCCTTGTGATTTATATGGCCTATCCCGGGGAATAGCTCGACCAGCCTTCATTTGTCCCCGGCGGCCGAATTTCATAGTGCATGGCTTTCCTTATTTTGAAATACTCAAGGAAACATTTCTTATAGCAGGAATGGGCGCTGCACTGTGCAAACCAACCTTAGCCATTGACCACATAAACATACTCTTTTCTTTCTGACGCCTCTGCAGCAGGCGACTTCTGCAAACATTCAGGCAAAATGAGAATGTACTCAAAGCGTGCAAAATGACATTTTATCACAATTTGTTCATTTTTCTTTTTGAAATATACCGTCATTTGAAAAGATTTCCTTTATTTTCCCCATATGTTTTCGAACTCGTCTGCTGCAGATTGGATGTATCTATAGGAAAAGTTTAACTTAATTATTACACGTGTAGAAATATAGCCCTTTGAATAATTATCATAGTAAATAATTAAAAGGCGTCATGACAGTTAGATAAGTCGCAGCTGATCACCCTGTGCTCCATACTGAGGGGATATCGAATTTGAGCGATTGCCAGTGACGTCACTTCCGCCAACCATCCCCGGAAGATCTTTATCCGAGCTCGGGGATCTAATATCAGGCGTTTCAAGGTGGGATGTGCTGGTATATGCCGAGCTAGGAGCGGTCTGCATTGTTTCAGTACACGATACCGGTTTATGCATCGCCATGTTCCCTGTCAATTTATGACGTTCATTTTCAATAAATGATGACGTAGTTATATTGATGCCGCTAGGTGACGTTGGCTGTGACCTGACGTTCTCATGGCCTTCACCTTTATGCGCGACAATCTTCTCGGTTTTATTCATGCCATCTGCTTGTTTGTCTGGTAAAGAACTTTCTGTCTCGGCTGATTTTGTAGGCAACTCTTTGACCATGTTATTTGAGCTCTTCATGCTTTGTTGCTTCATGTTCATCTTTGTTTTCCAGATAAGTATAGCCTTATTGGTAGCAATAACGTCCCCAAAACTATTATTAGCAGGCGAGCGGAACATGAAGTCCTCAAATTTGCCCGTAACACCTGATATAGATGATCGAACAGATCTGACTGTTTTCTTAACAGCCTCGGGGACGGTTTCCTTGGTAACGGATCTGTAATGTCGGTTATGTCCGAGATATATTAAAGGTTTGACGATGAAACTAGCGTGGGTTATTAGTAAAGTGACGGAATAAAGCCCTCGCCATAATCCACCATTATTGAAGGTATCGTAGAAAGCCAGAGTGAAGTAGGGGAGGTAACACAGTAGAATACATGCCCAAAGAGAAATATAGGTTACGGCAAGGTGAAATGTAGGGTTTTCATGGTCGTCACTGAATATTTCAAACAACATCGATAAACCGGTCGGAGGCTCGGGACGACGTTTTCTTTTTGCCTTCCCCTGTGTCGATTTAGTTTGAGACTTTGTTTGCACTTTCTTATCGAGTTCTGTTTTCACAAAAGCAATTTTCGTTCCTTCGTCATTTTCATCTATCACCGATAGAGAGTTTTCAACACCTGGACGAGTGTTTCTTTTTGTAGGGTGTGTTTGTTTTGTGAACGTAGAATTTCTGTTGGTCATTATCGCATGCCATCTTACGTTAAATATACGACCATACCAGACACTGAAAATGATAACAGATGACACGAAGGTCAACAGGAAATTGAGCAATAGAAACACGGGGCTCGCCTGATAGTCCAACATACATCCCTGGCGATAGAACTCGTATTTAATGTTAGCCACACCAAGACCTACAACGGGTAGAAACGCGAGTACTCCGGAAACGGTCCAAACCAACGAAGTGATGATATTGACACGTGTTCTGTTCTCGAACACTCTTTCGTGTCGCTCTGGGTTACACAGCTTGAGTCCCCGTTCCACCGCCAACACAGACAAGAATGTGAAGTTAGCAAACATAAGAAGCGTAATCACAGCACCATGAATCTGACACACTGGATCGGATAGCAGCCATTCACCAGCAATAGCCGTAATGATGGTGGGTATCAGAATCAGAGCGTATGCTATAAAGTCAACGATAGCCAGTATAAACACGAAGTAAGTACTCGCTTCATTCATGAGTCCCCTTCGTTTGAATGTCACCAGGAGGATTGCATTGAGGATCACGCCGACGATAATGATGAGGATGTCTATGGCTGTCACACAGAATGGTATAATGTCGTTCTGCATCCATGTCAGAAACACGTCCGTTAGAGTGTCCACTAACTGTGTGTTACTCGTCGTGTTGGTCATGGTCGCTGTTCACGGTGTAACGACCAGATACTGTGACACAGTCACAGGTGATCTATATCCATTGAGTGCTGTCTGTCAATCATCAACGTTTCTTGTATTATTATTATAACGTTCAACCTTTCGTTTTTCACTTCCACTTTCTAAACTCGTTTATCAAAATAAACAACATCCCCTGTAGTCGAGTAAAGATTATGATGCGTAAGGAAAACTTTGAACTAGATTATATCCAAGATATACCAAATGTTGCAAATACTTTTATTTTTCACACTATATTTCATGACGTCAGAAAAGGGTTTGAAAACATACAGTAGTAATGTGTTTGATTTGTTTTTATTCACCTTGTAGATAAGTTTATCTAAGAAATAATTTTGAAACTTAAAATAGTCCTTGTCCTGTTTTCTGTATAACACATTCGCAAACAATGTGAACGCTTCATATAATCGAACGAGTGAAGGTTCAATCTGGATTAACCTTACTTGAATGTTCAATCTGGATTAACCTTAATTCCATTTAATACTGAACTTAAACTGTGAGGACAGCTTATTTAATATATCTATGGGTCTTTAATCTTAATCGGCTAACTGTTAATCTGTATTACCTGACGATGTTCAACTTTCAACTCATCCTGACCTTATTAGAAAAGATGTTTATTATGGTTTATATGTAAATAAAAAAATATACTTTTGCGTTACTTTAAAATCATTGTTGGCGACACATGACGGATACGTGCTGATCACAAAGGCCACCAATTTGAAAACTTTGCACTCAGATTAGAAAGCGGACCAAACTTCATGTACATTCAACACATTTTCTTTATTAAATATTTTACTTGTCACCACATTAACATGAATATAACATAGTTACATAAGAGCGGTGCCCTGCGAAAACCAAAATTAGGTCATTAGTACACGTCCGGAAAAGACATGCATGCGCATCTAAGTTAAGGATATTTTTTTTAACGCTTCTATGACTTTTTGGCGAACAGTACATAACCAGATCTGAATGCGCGGAATCATAGGCTGATCTGGATTTATACTGGTCGTAAAAGTCCTACTTTTGGGTTTTACGCAGAGCGCCGTTCATCATAAAGACAAAATATCTAAGCAATCAAAGCACTGATATTTAATTGGCCGAATTGGTACCATCAATTATGTAGCCGCATTGTTACAAATAGGATTTTTAATACAAGAAAAGAAGATTCGAAGCTAAAGACGCAGCAGTTATAAAAGTTTATCATTTATTAATCCAACATATGCAGCTATCGATCACCGATTTTTGAAATTAGATCAGTTAGCTTAACATTCTGCTTGTGTCCATATCAATGTTTAGGAAGTTAAATGAATACTCAATGTCGAAAAGAAAAAAAAATCTTGACGAGGCTTTATGGAAAACGTTTTATTTTGAGCTTCCCGTGTCGCAATGTTCCACAATGTCACATGTCGATTTTCCTATGATGTTACTCATACTCAATGAATACCAAATGTATATAAAAGAAACGGTACTTATATGGTTCAAATGCAACGTCTTCTTGACATAAGGTTCTGAACCCATTGATATGCACGTACGTAAAATGTATATTACTTGCAACGACGGTAAAATCTATTTCTGATATAAACGGCAGCATTTCTAATGTCAAAATAAATATAATTCGTTCACTTTCAATAAGGTTCCGTTTCAACAGTTATATTTCCGTTACAATCTTGTGCACTCCGTTAAAATTAGAACTTTTGATATTTACATATATTACTAATTTTAATGTTTAAAAAAAGTCAGCATTAAAAACAAATTCATTTATTATGATTGTGATACAAATACCTGTTTTAACGGTGTATCGAACTATATTAACCAATTTGTGTCCGTGTATGGCTTAGTTATTGGCTTATGGCCGGACACGAAATGACTGACGTGCAGCATTCATACACTTCAAAAGATGCATTGAGTAATTTCACAAATTTGTCCAGATATTTTCAGAGTCCATTGCTGAACAAGTGATTTTATGTGGGTAAAGAAAAGGCTACAAATAAGCATGTAAGTAAGCAAAACAAAAAGAATGTTAAAGCTATATGTATTCGTTGACTCTAGAAATCATGTTGGTGACATTTATATACACATATGTAACCAAATATACTTAATATAAGGTTGATCTTTAATGTTGACCTTTAAGGTTGACTTTAAAGGTTGACCTTTAAGGTAACAGTTTGACCCTGACCTCTGAGGAATGGATCCCCGTTGTCCACGCGTCATTCTGTACATATATTTAAATGCATAGTAAACATACTTGTAAACTTTCATTTTCATCAAAATGTTACAGAAGTGTGTTCCTAATAATTCGATAGCTCAGGCACTTGTGATCCGGCCTCCAATAGCATGTTTCTGTATAAGCAGAAATCTCTACACAACTCAAATACGACTATTCCTAAGTGTTGCTTTGTATATGATTCGCCCAAATTGTTGCGGTAAATGCAACCATTATACCTTTCCAATTCGGACTGTGTCGGTAACCTGTGATGATTCCACTTAATATGTTGTTGTTGTGTACCAATTGGCACATGCAATTGCTGCTGTCTCTGGTCTGACGGATTCTGTCCGATGTGGTCATGCTGACCTTGAATGTTTGACGTGGCCGTGTTTGTGTTATCTGTTATCTTGTTTTCAAAAGATCCATATGAAGGTTGCAGTTGGTATGCATTTGTAGGTGAAATGCCGGTTTGCCCGTGTAAGCCTGTGTTAACATTGGTTTGCTGATGGTTTCCTTGAAATGAAACAGGACGTTGTGTTGTATCCTCTGTCTCCATCTTGGTGCTTGTCTGTGTTTGCTCTGTGATTGGTGAATTTTCCTCAGTGGTAGACCAAGCATTCTTTGGTGGTCTGTGCGTAGTTGGCCGCAGAAGCTTATCTGTATCTTTGGTGTTATTTCTACTTTGAGCTCGCCGTGATCCAACCGCTTGTGCAACTCCCTTAGTAAGCAACGGTCCATTCTCATATAAGAAAAGGGGTGGCCATACGAGGAACTCTATCGTTTCACCCTGTTGTGTGTAAGCCTTGAGAACAGTTGTATCCATTTCGTCCTCTGGTTCATAATCCGCTTTTAAGAAGACAGGAGGGTCTTGAGCGGCCATCAACCAACATATTTCTACGCAGACTTCAGTATACGTTTTGACACCCTCTAATTGAAACATCAATTTAGAGGTTTCATCGAGGTTTGAAGATTCATGCATGATTTCCTATGAAAATAAAAATAAACCACAATCTATTAAAAACAAGTGTGTTTTACGGTCTGACAGATTACGTTTTACGGTCTGATAGATTACGGCGTACAAATCAACATGTAGACATGCCATATGAGATTCGAAGTAAAGTAAAAATCGTGAAATGACAACCCATATAAACCTATGCCACCATCCAGTCTTGACTGGAGTTTTCGAATCTTGTTCATTTTCGATTCCAAATCGAACATAGTAAAATACGACTTAGACCCATAGAAGATTGGGACGTGTATTGTGTTACATTTTTTTAAAGCTGCGACCTCAAACGTTGGAGTTGTTTTAGTTGAATTTCATGATTATGGGATTCGATAGTTATTCTGGGAAACATATTCAGCAACTATTTTTTGTAATTGTTTGTTGTTAATTTGTGGAATCAATATCGACCGCAAATAAATTCAAAATTAATTGTCGCAAATTTTACCTAAACGAAATAAATTCTGATTCTAGAAGCAATGTGCAAGTAGTGCAATTATATTTTGTGATCAGTGACGTTTTTCCTATTCGTTTAAATAGTTGCACAAATAGGATAGAAACATGTGGAAAACATATAGCAGGATACAAATCGCTGTTATTTATCATAACGCCCGTGAAGGAAGGTTGTTATGGTCTACAAGAAATGATCAACAATTACACGAAAAATACCGATCTCTAAGGACTTCGGACGAAAAATGCCGAGCATATAACCTGTTTAAAAATATCTCTCTCTTGGCAATAATGGCTGTTCTATATTTAAAACCATCTGATAACCCTACCTTAAAAATATCCCCAACCATTCTAGGAGCAAATGATTTTGTTATATCCTTCAGTTGTTTGTTGATGTAATCTGGCACTTCAAAGTTCTGCAAATATATAAATGCCAATTTATCTTTAATACGAGTGATTTACGTACGAAGCGCTAATTAAATATATTACTTACCATTTACAAATATAGTGTGCTACTTTTGAACATTCTGTTTGCAGCATAGATAATTATATCTAAAATAAATAGGAGATTAATATTGATACGGATCATGGGAATAGGATTTGTTTGTCTTTTGAGAAGTGTTTTCATTTCCTCATCTCTTTCAGACACCGTCTTCATGTCTTCAGCGACGGCATAACATGGGGTCTGTATCAGCATTAACCAGATCAGTATCATCAAAATAATAATGTATAGTGAAATCTTTCATTATGGTTGCAAAGTTGAATTAAGAATCATTTTTCGTTCTTCGTGACAATTTTAGCTTCCTTGAAAGGCTAAACTCCAAATTATTATTGGCTAAATACATGTATAATCAAATTTGCATACCTGCCCCCTTTTGATGTTGTCTTTAAATCCATGAACATAATCTTGCCATTTGTCTATACATAATTTATTGATGTACTGAAAGAAATATAACGACATATATATTTCCGAACAGTATGCCAAACACAGTATTTGCTAGACTTTACGTCATTCCTGACAGCAGAAGTGCTATTGTGACATGGCGACAATAACCTTACATGTATCTATGTTCCCTAGGTCACACGAATTAGGCTAGGATATACATCTTTTCAAAGCACTTTATTGAATTTACAACGGAATCCGGAATTGCTGAAGTGTACGTTATGGCGTCTCAATTAAAGTTTTATAGAAATTTCACAAAGTTAACCCAGATACACAAATATTTTTAAATAACAATTAAATGCCTCGAATTGCTTGTGAAAAGTCCTTGATATGGAATAGGTCGAGGGCGGTTTTGGATCTGGTTTCAAATTTGACCACACGATAATCCAAACCGTTACACAAACTGGTTCAATATACCTATTGCATAGCCTCGTACGCAAATGGGAAGCGGTCTTGTTGGACAGATTTAAACCCCCGTATACCTTTTGAATTCCAATACAGTTCACATATGACCGTGACTATGTCTGTCGCCTGTTGGACGTAGATAAAAGGTGTTTAACTCTAAAATATAGCAAGACAGATACAGAAATAAAACAAAAACTAACAGTACATACCATTAGTATGTTTTTGAGGCATTTCACACATTTCGTGTCTCCATAGCTTAAAACGGTCTGAATAGCTTCAAATGCATCGGTCCATTCATTGTCATAAAGCTCAGAATATTTCTCAGCAAGTTTTGAAGGTCTGAACTGATCACTCAAATCAGCTATATCAGGGTTGTTGTCCATCAGCTTGTTTCCCATGACTTCACTTAACCTACAAATAATGTAACACTTATGGCTTTATATTTCTCATTCTAGATTTCGCGATTTATTAAACAAAATATTTGAAATGATCAGTCAAAGATGGTTGGTGCCGAATAGCTAGATATACAATTCTTGATTTAACAATCAAATGATGTATACATTCTTGATATCTGCAAAATAAACTATTGGTGATTTTGAAGGCATGTATAATGACCAGGTAAAAAGTTTATGCTTCGATAGTTTCATCGTAAAATCTACTAAGATTATAGGATATCTTCATAGGATATATGTTCATGGCGATATTTTTAAATGTATATATTGATAGAAAGTCAACAAAGGTGATATACAGTCACCTCAAACAGTAGCTACGTATACAGTATATGTGCCACGGTCACACTGTTCGTTACGCATTCATGACAGTTATTTAATCGTAAGTGATGGTTAAACAATTGTTGGCGTAGTATCATAATATATCGCTTTGTCTTAGAAAAAATGTTCCGTGTAAGCATCACATTAACATATACGTTTACACAAATCTAACGGGCTACAGTTTTAACCATTTGGTTGAAATAACATGACGCAGGACTGTTCAATATATAGGGGGAAACAACAGGCTGTTCTTCGATAATCACAGGTTCACGTGATGTCTCACGATCGCATTTGCAACAAGACAGTGTTATACTACCTTGTTTGGATGCTTTTTAGCTCTTGTTCCGTCTTTCTCAGTTTTTCAGACAGAGTTGATATTTCGCTTTCTGTCTTCTCCGTGCTCTGTTGAAGTTTCGATAGTTCCCTGACTAAATTGTCATTTTCTTGTTCAAGCCTTTTACCACGTTCCTCTGCTTCAGCAATTTTCTTTGCATTCACTTCTTTAATTTCTTTTGTGAAATCCGGACGAAAGACCTGTTTACTCTCCAAGCTTTCTCTTAACACAGGGATCCCAGATTTGATTTGCGTCAGCTTAAAATATAAATCAGTCGCACAAATCATACTGACAATGCGGACACTTTTGATGAACACCCTTTTATAGACATGACGCCTTCGATCCATAACCAAAATATGCTCATATATGTTCATTTCCACGCATGTTTGACCATATACATCATTCAATATCCTACGAATCGTTTCGGTTGAAAAACACAGGATGTAACATTTCGGAAATTTAATTATACTTTTATCCAACCTTTAAAATAATTTGAATGAAAATGGAAATCCTTTATCTTGAGAGAGGTTTTTACCTTTCCTACAATGGTTTCAAATAAAAGAGGTAAACCATATCAGAAAAGAAGCTCATAAATTACGGTAAACCCTTCTATAACCTCTCTGTAACGGCATACTAGAAATTGATTGATTGAAGTTTCCAGCCGTTTTCAACAATTGTTCAGTTATACGACGGCGACAAATACACCTACATTAATACCAAGTGTTTCCTGTTTTTCACACACGAGTCTGTCAAAGCAAACAGGTTATGTCTCACATAAATTGTTTGAACATTGGTGGAAGACGAATGACGCTTATCAAATTGACTTTTATCAAACGTCAGAAATAATACCAAGCTGGATTGACATGGTCTCTTTTGGTATAACCATGGAAGCTCCTCGTCGAACTTGTGGTATGTATTCTGATCAGACTGTAAACAAATACTGGCTAGTCCAAAATCTCTATTGAGTTAGATTTCTCGACAGTGCGAACTTGAGTTGAAAATACAGTCATAAATTATCTTTTGTTTAATCGTCGCAGTAAAGCACCTTTAATTCTTAAAACAAGGGACTGAAGATATTTTCTAACTCTTTCATATGTTCCCACACTATTACGTCTCAATAACTGTAAACAAAAGTCCTGTATCATGTGCAATGTATATATATAATTATTTATGAAACTATCAATAAGGAACGAAATAGCTCACCCCTCCATCTAGTTCTCGCATCTTACGTTCCATATTTGTTATATTATCTTCCAGATTCTTTATGTAGGTGGCGACTGTTTCGTCCACATCAGGTGACATGTCCTGAATTCTAGAACGTTCTCTCGTGGTTGCTGCCATGTTTTTCTTACCCCTTCCTGTTTCTTTCGCGGAGTGTCGCCTTTGTAATAGAAATGACGGTGTTACAAACTAAAATACAGGCAAATTCGAATGAACGCATACCTCGCCAGCGAATAACCAGTAGGCGTCACATTGCGTGTAAGTAGAACTGCGACGGACCGAAGTACATCCGACCGAGAATTGAGTATTGTTAACATGTAAATGTCACAATTCCAATGCAGGCGATACAAAAACGTAAAATTGTTGATACCGTTTTGAAATTCAAAATATTATTCTTATCAAAGTTGTGTTTCTTATACAAAGAGTTATAATAATATCAGTATGTTAAAATATTCAATTTTAGTTAACACAAGTACGTGACGTCCAAGGAAATCAAATCACATAAAGCATATTGCAACCAGCATATAATTCGATCAATCTATGCATCCTTGAAGGATCATCTGGATCTACACTGTTCTCCAATAAGACACAGTAGCTCTCGCCAACCTATAAAGTACTTTGTCGATAGTTTTCATGTCGCAAAGCGTATTGGAGGATTCTCAAAACTATTCCAAATGGACTTTTTCTTTTATTCTTTCAACGATGAATACGGTTTCATGTATACAAGGTAAAGTTGTGGCTTTCGACTGCTTAAGCAACCAACGTTCAATATAGTAATTTTGAATGCAGCTCTTGATCAACATACTGGAGTAAAATATAGATTTTACATTTATCTTATCTTATAAATTCTAACATTGGTACAGTAGGTTTACTCGTTCCCTTTTCACGGACGACAAAGTGGCATTTATGCGGGGGTAAAACGAAAATTTGCTCAATACGAGCACTTTTTCCTAGTCAAATACTTCCAAAGTAGACTGCTACAAAAGTATGGTTAAACTCTTAGCTGATAAGCACTGGTACTATAAAAAGTGATTATGGTTGTAGTGCCAGTGTTTTATTAATGAAAAAACCTACTGGTAACTCATTGTGTCGACTCGGGCTGGAAAGGTGTACTATTTGTTGTTTGTTGCATCGATGTCATCATCACCATTACTTTCAATTTTGGAGAGCTGGGTTTTGAGGAACAACTGTGAAAAAAACACCATTCGTACGTGATTCAATATCGAAAAAGAATTGTGATGTTTGTACATTGGACATATAAGGGGATATAAGTTGGCCGCCTAACAGCCGGTCAATGAAACTTTTTGTGACTAATAAGCGAACACTGCAGAGCCAGATCAGACTGAACAAATGCATTAATGTTGGTTTTCGCATAGCGACGCTCAATATCAAACAATACAATAAATGAAATACGGTCGTGATAGGCTTTTAATTTACAAACGTTTGTAGGTCGGTTTTCGCATGGCTCGGGTCCAGTAGCATGTCACGGGGTTCGGATTCCGTGATTATCTCGTTCTGACTTTGGGATTTTTTTCTAAAGTTATGTTTTAAAAAAAAGTCGATTATATATAAGACCCAGATTAGACTGCGCTGTGGCACAGACATATCTGGGACTATTTTTCTTCGGTAAATGAAGAAGGTGGGTTTTCTTGTTACGTGTCCTGTGTGTATATAATATTTATAAACCCAGATTTGGCTTCTTGATAACAGTTAAATAATATCCTCCTTAACCTACAAACACACGCTTTCTGACGATTCTGAATCAGAACACTCATGAAAACAGTGTGGTAACAGGAGAAATTGCAGCAATGTTTCTTCTTTGTTACAATGTTTCCAACTTTAATCGATAATTATTCTTTAATTTTTAGAGACTATCTATATTTATTAAATGTCTTCAAAGTCGTCTGCAGCACTTTTGTCTTATATGGGAAAGGGTTATTTTTACATGCTGCTCTGTCTCTTTATACTTATTTTGTAGGGACCGATGACACCCAGTAGACATATACATCTTTTATTGACAAAATAAAAAGCTGGAACGTTTAAACCCTCTCTCACATACAACAAATCAGCAGCAATCAATTTTGAAAAAATCGAGACTTAAGTATGGAAAATCTCTCAAAGGCATTAGGGAAAGTCCAATCATTGACATTGTGACAAAAGGAGAAACTGCTCATGACGAAAACATTCTCCCTTAGCCAACACGTTTTCAAAAGTCCTCTGCTGCAGATGCGTCAACATGCGTTAACATGTTCGAAAAACTTAACTATCTCAAGTTGAGTGTTTAGGTGGAAATGGGAATACAGATTCAAACAAGTAAATTCATAACGAACTTGTCCAACTTTTGCAAACATTGCGGATAATGATAGTGTTCATCATGAGTAAGTTTTTTTCCTTTGACACAATGTTTTTTTCCTTTGACACAATGTTTTTTTCTCTTCAACTCTGTTCAATAACTATACTTCATGTATATATAGATGTCCATTATTTTTGTCTAGACATTTTCAAAGTCGGCTGTTGCAGATTTTTTTCATGTGGATAATAATTAAACAAAACATATCTTTAAACAAAGATAAACGTCGATCAATATTAGAAAGCACTTAGGAATGGAACAAGACCGAGAATTACGCGAGGCTCCCATATATATTTTGCTATAGAATGCAGAACATTTCATTTTAAAACTGCACCTTATTAGTGCCGTAGGATCGCCAACTTAACTATGAACCAATCAAAACGTTTAATTTCCTTTATTTCTTCGTTATTATTCAATAAATACAACATTTGATTGGTCTACAATCTAGATCATTTGTTTAAAACATCTAGGTCGAAACTGGCGTTATACATCTATCGACGAATACACTTTCAAATAAATTAAAGTCGGTAATATTGTCCTCCTCTATAGCAGATGATATTTGAAAGCATTGTGATAACGAGAGTAATTGTCTTCATTGTATCAATAATGTGATTGCAATTGGCTAGAAAATCATCTTATTCATCTCCAGATGCTTTGAAAGCAGACGGCTTTGAAATATCACATTAGGTTACGATTTACCGAAAGTGAAACTTGAATCGTCGTTCTCTCTCTTGATATGAATTAGTCATATATATAGATAAAGCTATATGTGTTACAGTGTCATAAACGTATACAAACTTTATACAACTAAATGCAGTAACTTATACCTAAACTACTTCATTTTTTTATAATCAATGTACATATCTGTATTTTGTAAAGAAATAAACGTAAACAAAAGAAAACTTACGTTCGACTATTCACAACCGCTGCTCGCTCTAAAATGAGGGACGAAGCCTAATTTACATCCTGGTCGCACTGGTTTCGTCGAATTTCATGGTGTAATCAATTTCAGGTAGATAGTTTATGTGGAAAGATTTAAACAACCTGATTTCTGCGTAGATGTATGTATATGTGTCTTATTCTAAGTATAAACAAGTTTTTAATTTCAGTTTTCGAATTTGTTACACTGAATGCACATTTTGATTTTATCAATAACTTAGGGCTCCTAAAGTATAGATACCAAAGAGGTATCCCAGAGGATATTTCGACATAGTTTTATTTTAATGTTAACAAGTAATCTCAAGCAGACTACATTGATAATATCTTTGCACAAATATGGAAAATCCCTTCAATTAAGTATCAAATGGAGTTTAACCATTTCCCTCATATAGACGCTTTCTGACGCTTCTGCTGCGGATGGCTTTTTGAAAACATAGTGACAAAAGAAGAATTTGCACAAAACGTACAATTTCTCCTTCTGTAACAATGTTTTCCACTTTAAGTCATAGGTCATCCATTCAATTAAAGAGATTTCCTATGTTTTGACAAAATATGTTCAAAGTCGTCTGCTGCAGAAGTGTCGTATGAGGGAAAGGGTTAACACCATTGTGGTAAATGGAGAAGTCGCTCGTTTTGATCATTTTTTCCTCTTTTTCAACAATGTTTTCATTATTCGCCTGCCGCAGGGGCGTCAGTTGGAAATGGTAACGTTGATACAGAGTACTCATCGTAACAGGCGTGTTTATATGTCTCTGCGTGAACTAACATTGTTGGTAAAGAAAGGAACGACGTACAATGAGTACTTTCACTATGTTCTCTTATACATATTTTCTCAGAAATTGCCAGTTTCATAGCACAGCATGACATCGCATTACATTGAAAGGCTAACAGTAAACCGAGATAGTAAAGACAACTTGATCCCCCCATTCAATTAGCCATGGTCCTGTAATTATTTTAAACAACGCCAACCAACTCACATACTTTTGGATTCTGTATTTGAAATCGGTAATAAGATGTTTTGACCATTGATTAATACAAAGCAACATTAAAAGGTAAGAGAGTTATTTCCCCTTTTTCCATTTTGTTGTTTATATAATGTCCATCTTACTGGAGGTTGGGTTTTTGTTAATCTTAATTTTTAATTCTAAGTTATGATGGACTTATTTTTTCCAATTCCATTAATTCCTTATTTTGTTATTTCTACTATAATCTCCTCAATCTTTTCCTTCATACGACAATTTTGCAGCAGACGACTTTGAACATATTTTGTCAAAAAATGGAAATCTCTATAATTGAATGGATAACCTATGACTAAAAG